>CAKOGD010000061.1:0-26497 GCA_933228885.1 Leistus spinibarbis | reverse complement strand
TAAAACTAAAACTAAAACTAAAACTAAAACTAAAACTAAAACTAAAACTAAAACTAAAACTAAAACTAAAACTAAAACTAAAACTAAAACTAAAACTAAAACTAAAACTAAAACTAAAACTAAAACTAAAACTAAAACTAAAACTAAAACTAAAACTAAAACTAAAACTAAAACTAAAACTAAAACTAAAACTAAAACTAAAACTAAAACTAAAACTAAAACTAAAACTAAAACTAAAACTAAAACTAAAACTAAAACTAAAACTAAAACTAAAACTAAAACTAAAACTAAAACTAAAACTAAAACTAAAACTAAAACTAAAACTAAAACTAAAACTAAAACTAAAACTAAAACTAAAACTAAAACTAAAACTAAAACTAAAACTAAAACTAAAACTAAAACTAAAACTAAAACTAAAACTAAAACTAAAACTAAAACTAAAACTAAAACTAAAACTAAAACTAAAACTAAAACTAAAACTAAAACTAAAACTAAAACTAAAACTAAAACTAAAACTAAAACTAAAACTAAAACTAAAACTAAAACTAAAACTAAAACTAAAACTAAAACTAAAACTAAAACTAAAACTAAAACTAAAACTAAAACTAAAACTAAAACTAAAACTAAAACTAAAACTAAAACTAAAACTAAAACTAAAACTAAAACTAAAACTAAAACTAAAACTAAAACTAAAACTAAAACTAAAACTAAAACTAAAACTAAAACTAAAACTAAAACTAAAACTAAAACTAAAACTAAAACTAAAACTAAAACTAAAACTAAAACTAAAACTAAAACTAAAACTAAAACTAAAACTAAAACTAAAACTAAAACTAAAACTAAAACTAAAACTAAAACTAAAACTAAAACTAAAACTAAAACTAAAACTAAAACTAAAACTAAAACTAAAACTAAAACTAAAACTAAAACTAAAACTAAAACTAAAACTAAAACTAAAACTAAAACTAAAACTAAAACTAAAACTAAAACTAAAACTAAAACTAAAACTAAAACTAAAACTAAAACTAAAACTAAAACTAAAACTAAAACTAAAACTAAAACTAAAACTAAAACTAAAACTAAAACTAAAACTAAAACTAAAACTAAAACTAAAACTAAAACTAAAACTAAAACTAAAACTAAAACTAAAACTAAAACTAAAACTAAAACTAAAACTAAAACTAAAACTAAAACTAAAACTAAAACTAAAACTAAAACTAAAACTAAAACTAAAACTAAAACTAAAACTAAAACTAAAACTAAAACTAAAACTAAAACTAAAACTAAAACTAAAACTAAAACTAAAACTAAAACTAAAACTAAAACTAAAACTAAAACTAAAACTAAAACTAAAACTAAAACTAAAACTAAAACTAAAACTAAAACTAAAACTAAAACTAAAACTAAAACTAAAACTAAAACTAAAACTAAAACTAAAACTAAAACTAAAACTAAAACTAAAACTAAAACTAAAACTAAAACTAAAACTAAAACTAAAACTAAAACTAAAACTAAAACTAAAACTAAAACTAAAACTAAAACTAAAACTAAAACTAAAACTAAAACTAAAACTAAAACTAAAACTAAAACTAAAACTAAAACTAAAACTAAAACTAAAACTAAAACTAAAACTAAAACTAAAACTAAAACTAAAACTAAAACTAAAACTAAAACTAAAACTAAAACTAAAACTAAAACTAAAACTAAAACTAAAACTAAAACTAAAACTAAAACTAAAACTAAAACTAAAACTAAAACTAAAACTAAAACTAAAACTAAAACTAAAACTAAAACTAAAACTAAAACTAAAACTAAAACTAAAACTAAAACTAAAACTAAAACTAAAACTAAAACTAAAACTAAAACTAAAACTAAAACTAAAACTAAAACTAAAACTAAAACTAAAACTAAAACTAAAACTAAAACTAAAACTAAAACTAAAACTAAAACTAAAACTAAAACTAAAACTAAAACTAAAACTAAAACTAAAACTAAAACTAAAACTAAAACTAAAACTAAAACTAAAACTAAAACTAAAACTAAAACTAAAACTAAAACTAAAACTAAAACTAAAACTAAAACTAAAACTAAAACTAAAACTAAAACTAAAACTAAAACTAAAACTAAAACTAAAACTAAAACTAAAACTAAAACTAAAACTAAAACTAAAACTAAAACTAAAACTAAAACTAAAACTAAAACTAAAACTAAAACTAAAACTAAAACTAAAACTAAAACTAAAACTAAAACTAAAACTAAAACTAAAACTAAAACTAAAACTAAAACTAAAACTAAAACTAAAACTAAAACTAAAACTAAAACTAAAACTAAAACTAAAACTAAAACTAAAACTAAAACTAAAACTAAAACTAAAACTAAAACTAAAACTAAAACTAAAACTAAAACTAAAACTAAAACTAAAACTAAAACTAAAACTAAAACTAAAACTAAAACTAAAACTAAAACTAAAACTAAAACTAAAACTAAAACTAAAACTAAAACTAAAACTAAAACTAAAACTAAAACTAAAACTAAAACTAAAACTAAAACTAAAACTAAAACTAAAACTAAAACTAAAACTAAAACTAAAACTAAAACTAAAACTAAAACTAAAACTAAAACTAAAACTAAAACTAAAACTAAAACTAAAACTAAAACTAAAACTAAAACTAAAACTAAAACTAAAACTAAAACTAAAACTAAAACTAAAACTAAAACTAAAACTAAAACTAAAACTAAAACTAAAACTAAAACTAAAACTAAAACTAAAACTAAAACTAAAACTAAAACTAAAACTAAAACTAAAACTAAAACTAAAACTAAAACTAAAACTAAAACTAAAACTAAAACTAAAACTAAAACTAAAACTAAAACTAAAACTAAAACTAAAACTAAAACTAAAACTAAAACTAAAACTAAAACTAAAACTAAAACTAAAACTAAAACTAAAACTAAAACTAAAACTAAAACTAAAACTAAAACTAAAACTAAAACTAAAACTAAAACTAAAACTAAAACTAAAACTAAAACTAAAACTAAAACTAAAACTAAAACTAAAACTAAAACTAAAACTAAAACTAAAACTAAAACTAAAACTAAAACTAAAACTAAAACTAAAACTAAAACTAAAACTAAAACTAAAACTAAAACTAAAACTAAAACTAAAACTAAAACTAAAACTAAAACTAAAACTAAAACTAAAACTAAAACTAAAACTAAAACTAAAACTAAAACTAAAACTAAAACTAAAACTAAAACTAAAACTAAAACTAAAACTAAAACTAAAACTAAAACTAAAACTAAAACTAAAACTAAAACTAAAACTAAAACTAAAACTAAAACTAAAACTAAAACTAAAACTAAAACTAAAACTAAAACTAAAACTAAAACTAAAACTAAAACTAAAACTAAAACTAAAACTAAAACTAAAACTAAAACTAAAACTAAAACTAAAACTAAAACTAAAACTAAAACTAAAACTAAAACTAAAACTAAAACTAAAACTAAAACTAAAACTAAAACTAAAACTAAAACTAAAACTAAAACTAAAACTAAAACTAAAACTAAAACTAAAACTAAAACTAAAACTAAAACTAAAACTAAAACTAAAACTAAAACTAAAACTAAAACTAAAACTAAAACTAAAACTAAAACTAAAACTAAAACTAAAACTAAAACTAAAACTAAAACTAAAACTAAAACTAAAACTAAAACTAAAACTAAAACTAAAACTAAAACTAAAACTAAAACTAAAACTAAAACTAAAACTAAAACTAAAACTAAAACTAAAACTAAAACTAAAACTAAAACTAAAACTAAAACTAAAACTAAAACTAAAACTAAAACTAAAACTAAAACTAAAACTAAAACTAAAACTAAAACTAAAACTAAAACTAAAACTAAAACTAAAACTAAAACTAAAACTAAAACTAAAACTAAAACTAAAACTAAAACTAAAACTAAAACTAAAACTAAAACTAAAACTAAAACTAAAACTAAAACTAAAACTAAAACTAAAACTAAAACTAAAACTAAAACTAAAACTAAAACTAAAACTAAAACTAAAACTAAAACTAAAACTAAAACTAAAACTAAAACTAAAACTAAAACTAAAACTAAAACTAAAACTAAAACTAAAACTAAAACTAAAACTAAAACTAAAACTAAAACTAAAACTAAAACTAAAACTAAAACTAAAACTAAAACTAAAACTAAAACTAAAACTAAAACTAAAACTAAAACTAAAACTAAAACTAAAACTAAAACTAAAACTAAAACTAAAACTAAAACTAAAACTAAAACTAAAACTAAAACTAAAACTAAAACTAAAACTAAAACTAAAACTAAAACTAAAACTAAAACTAAAACTAAAACTAAAACTAAAACTAAAACTAAAACTAAAACTAAAACTAAAACTAAAACTAAAACTAAAACTAAAACTAAAACTAAAACTAAAACTAAAACTAAAACTAAAACTAAAACTAAAACTAAAACTAAAACTAAAACTAAAACTAAAACTAAAACTAAAACTAAAACTAAAACTAAAACTAAAACTAAAACTAAAACTAAAACTAAAACTAAAACTAAAACTAAAACTAAAACTAAAACTAAAACTAAAACTAAAACTAAAACTAAAACTAAAACTAAAACTAAAACTAAAACTAAAACTAAAACTAAAACTAAAACTAAAACTAAAACTAAAACTAAAACTAAAACTAAAACTAAAACTAAAACTAAAACTAAAACTAAAACTAAAACTAAAACTAAAACTAAAACTAAAACTAAAACTAAAACTAAAACTAAAACTAAAACTAAAACTAAAACTAAAACTAAAACTAAAACTAAAACTAAAACTAAAACTAAAACTAAAACTAAAACTAAAACTAAAACTAAAACTAAAACTAAAACTAAAACTAAAACTAAAACTAAAACTAAAACTAAAACTAAAACTAAAACTAAAACTAAAACTAAAACTAAAACTAAAACTAAAACTAAAACTAAAACTAAAACTAAAACTAAAACTAAAACTAAAACTAAAACTAAAACTAAAACTAAAACTAAAACTAAAACTAAAACTAAAACTAAAACTAAAACTAAAACTAAAACTAAAACTAAAACTAAAACTAAAACTAAAACTAAAACTAAAACTAAAACTAAAACTAAAACTAAAACTAAAACTAAAACTAAAACTAAAACTAAAACTAAAACTAAAACTAAAACTAAAACTAAAACTAAAACTAAAACTAAAACTAAAACTAAAACTAAAACTAAAACTAAAACTAAAACTAAAACTAAAACTAAAACTAAAACTAAAACTAAAACTAAAACTAAAACTAAAACTAAAACTAAAACTAAAACTAAAACTAAAACTAAAACTAAAACTAAAACTAAAACTAAAACTAAAACTAAAACTAAAACTAAAACTAAAACTAAAACTAAAACTAAAACTAAAACTAAAACTAAAACTAAAACTAAAACTAAAACTAAAACTAAAACTAAAACTAAAACTAAAACTAAAACTAAAACTAAAACTAAAACTAAAACTAAAACTAAAACTAAAACTAAAACTAAAACTAAAACTAAAACTAAAACTAAAACTAAAACTAAAACTAAAACTAAAACTAAAACTAAAACTAAAACTAAAACTAAAACTAAAACTAAAACTAAAACTAAAACTAAAACTAAAACTAAAACTAAAACTAAAACTAAAACTAAAACTAAAACTAAAACTAAAACTAAAACTAAAACTAAAACTAAAACTAAAACTAAAACTAAAACTAAAACTAAAACTAAAACTAAAACTAAAACTAAAACTAAAACTAAAACTAAAACTAAAACTAAAACTAAAACTAAAACTAAAACTAAAACTAAAACTAAAACTAAAACTAAAACTAAAACTAAAACTAAAACTAAAACTAAAACTAAAACTAAAACTAAAACTAAAACTAAAACTAAAACTAAAACTAAAACTTAAACTAAAACTAAAACTAAAACTAAAACTAAAACTAAAACTAAAACTAAAACTAAAACTAAAACTAAAACTAAAACTAAAACTAAATTAAGGAAAAAAGGTTTTTAAAAAAATACACAGTGTTTAGTTTCACTAATTTAACAATTTAATAACGACTAGTTTCACCAACTATGTGGCATCTTCAGGTCTTAACTCTAAACTAAAGCTAAACATCGAGAACTAGGCTATTTATAATTTACTTAAAACTAACACTATGGGGGGTGGGTTATCCCCAGAAATCAATGAGCGGTGAACTGTAAAGGTCTAACTGTTCATTCAGACAAATGTTGGTTTTATTATTCTTACATTTAATTATTTCTAAAGATTCTAAAATTGTCAGTTTATGTCCTTTTTCTTGTAAATGGAGCACTGTAGGTTTATTGGTTTCCGTTAACTTATGTCCAGATGTGATAAGATGGTTTGCAAATGTTGAATCAGATTTGTTTAGTCTATAGGATCTTAGATGTTCTTTAAATCTGATATTGAAGTTACGTCCTGTTTGACCTATATATACACCTTCACAATCGTCGCACGTTAATTTATATATTCCAGATTTGTTCATGATATCTGTTTTTTCTTTGTTGTTGCACAGAGTTTTCTTTAAGTTGTTACAGGTTTTAAACGCTACTTTATTTTTATTATATGTTATGTGTTCACCAATGGTATAAGAGATTATGCCAAAATAGGGTAATGAAATATAATTGGTCGGTTCTTTGTTACAAATTTTGGGGTATAGGAGTGTTTTTATATTTTTGTTGTGATGTTTATTTATTATGTTATCAATTACTTTTGTATTGTACCCATTGTTTCTTGCAATTTGATGTATGATATCGACCTCTTTTTTGTAGGCTATTTTCTTAAGTGGTATGTTTACTAATCTATTTGCCATGGAATGAAAAGCTGCTAGTTTATGTTGGAAAGGATGTAAGGACGTGCTCGGTATAACTGTATCCGTGTGTGTTGGTTTTCTATAAATTTCAAATTCGGGGAATTCATTATGTAGAATTTTAAGATCTAAAAAGTTTAAAGTTTTATTATCTTCTACTTCTAGTGTGAAATTTATTGTTGGCTTCAGTGTATTTATGAAATCTAAAAATGTTGAAAGTTGTCTCATTGTTCCTGACCAGCAAACAATTATATCATCTACATATCTATACCAGTATTTAACATGACAAGAATATTTTGAACTAATTATTTTTTGTTCTAAGTGGTCCATAAAGATATCTGCTAGCAACGGTGATAGGGGTGATCCCATGGCTAAACCTTGATTTTGTTTATAAAAATTGTTGTTAAATTGGAAATAATTTTGAGAGATACATAAATGAAACAATTCTAATAATTCATTTGTTAATATCGGGTCTATATGTTTTAATAAAATAGTTTTTATCAGTGGTAGACATTGGTCAGGCGGAACATTGGGAAAAAGGTTTATAACATCAAAGGATATTAATTTGTCTGAATTGTTAAGTTTGACATTTTTTATTTTATCAACTAGTTCCACCGCGTTTTTTATGGTGTGTATAGGTTTATAATTAGTTAAATTTAGGAATGTTTTGTTCAATTTTTCTGCTAGTTTTTTACAAGGGGCATTGATATAGGAACAAACTGGTCTTATAGGAATATTAGTTTTGTGAAGTTTTGGTAGTCCATATATCACCCCTATCACCGTTGCTAGCAGATATCTTTATGGACCACTTAGAACAAAAAATAATTAGTTCAAAATATTCTTGTCATGTTAAATACTGGTATAGATATGTAGATGATATAATTGTTTGCTGGTCAGGAACAATGAGACAACTTTCAACATTTTTAGATTTCATAAATACACTGAAGCCAACAATAAATTTCACACTAGAAGTAGAAGATAATAAAACTTTAAACTTTTTAGATCTTAAAATTCTACATAATGAATTCCCCGAATTTGAAATTTATAGAAAACCAACACACACGGATACAGTTATACCGAGCACGTCCTTACATCCTTTCCAACATAAACTAGCAGCTTTTCATTCCATGGCAAATAGATTAGTAAACATACCACTTAAGAAAATAGCCTACAAAAAAGAGGTCGATATCATACATCAAATTGCAAGAAACAATGGGTACAATACAAAAGTAATTGATAACATAATAAATAAACATCACAACAAAAATATAAAAACACTCCTATACCCCAAAATTTGTAACAAAGAACCGACCAATTATATTTCATTACCCTATTTTGGCATAATCTCTTATACCATTGGTGAACACATAACATATAATAAAAATAAAGTAGCGTTTAAAACCTGTAACAACTTAAAGAAAACTCTGTGCAACAACAAAGAAAAAACAGATATCATGAACAAATCTGGAATATATAAATTAACGTGCGACGATTGTGAAGGTGTATATATAGGTCAAACAGGACGTAACTTCAATATCAGATTTAAAGAACATCTAAGATCCTATAGACTAAACAAATCTGATTCAACATTTGCAAACCATCTTATCACATCTGGACATAAGTTAACGGAAACCAATAAACCTACAGTGCTCCATTTACAAGAAAAAGGACATAAACTGACAATTTTAGAATCTTTAGAAATAATTAAATGTAAGAATAATAAAACCAACATTTGTCTGAATGAACAGTTAGACCTTTACAGTTCACCGCTCATTGATTTCTGGGGATAACCCACCCCCCATAGTGTTAGTTTTAAGTAAATTATAAATAGCCTAGTTCTCGATGTTTAGCTTTAGTTTAGAGTTAAGACCTGAAGATGCCACATAGTTGGTGAAACTAGTCGTTATTAAATTGTTAAATTAGTGAAACTAAACACTGTGTATTTTTTTAAAAACCTTTTTTCCTTAATTAACATGGAGTTTCACATAGTAAAAGCTTACAAAATTCAACAAGTTACTAAAACTAAAACTAAAACTAAAACTAAAACTAAAACTAAAACTAAAACTAAAACTAAAACTAAAACTAAAACTAAAACTAAAACTAAAACTAAAACTAAAACTAAAACTAAAACTAAAACTAAAACTAAAACTAAAACTAAAACTAAAACTAAAACTAAAACTAAAACTAAAACTAAAACTAAAACTAAAACTAAAACTAAAACTAAAACTAAAACTAAAACTAAAACTAAAACTAAAACTAAAACTAAAACTAAAACTAAAACTAAAACTAAAACTAAAACTAAAACTAAAACTAAAACTAAAACTAAAACTAAAACTAAAACTAAAACTAAAACTAAAACTAAAACTAAAACTAAAACTAAAACTAAAACTAAAACTAAAACTAAAACTAAAACTAAAACTAAAACTAAAACTAAAACTAAAACTAAAACTAAAACTAAAACTAAAACTAAAACTAAAACTAAAACTAAAACTAAAACTAAAACTAAAACTAAAACTAAAACTAAAACTAAAACTAAAACTAAAACTAAAACTAAAACTAAAACTAAAACTAAAACTAAAACTAAAACTAAAACTAAAACTAAAACTAAAACTAAAACTAAAACTAAAACTAAAACTAAAACTAAAACTAAAACTAAAACTAAAACTAAAACTAAAACTAAAACTAAAACTAAAACTAAAACTAAAACTAAAACTAAAACTAAAACTAAAACTAAAACTAAAACTAAAACTAAAACTAAAACTAAAACTAAAACTAAAACTAAAACTAAAACTAAAACTAAAACTAAAACTAAAACTAAAACTAAAACTAAAACTAAAACTAAAACTAAAACTAAAACTAAAACTAAAACTAAAACTAAAACTAAAACTAAAACTAAAACTAAAACTAAAACTAAAACTAAAACTAAAACTAAAACTAAAACTAAAACTAAAACTAAAACTAAAACTAAAACTAAAACTAAAACTAAAACTAAAACTAAAACTAAAACTAAAACTAAAACTAAAACTAAAACTAAAACTAAAACTAAAACTAAAACTAAAACTAAAACTAAAACTAAAACTAAAACTAAAACTAAAACTAAAACTAAAACTAAAACTAAAACTAAAACTAAAACTAAAACTAAAACTAAAACTAAAACTAAAACTAAAACTAAAACTAAAACTAAAACTAAAACTAAAACTAAAACTAAAACTAAAACTAAAACTAAAACTAAAACTAAAACTAAAACTAAAACTAAAACTAAAACTAAAACTAAAACTAAAACTAAAACTAAAACTAAAACTAAAACTAAAACTAAAACTAAAACTAAAACTAAAACTAAAACTAAAACTAAAACTAAAACTAAAACTAAAACTAAAACTAAAACTAAAACTAAAACTAAAACTAAAACTAAAACTAAAACTAAAACTAAAACTAAAACTAAAACTAAAACTAAAACTAAAACTAAAACTAAAACTAAAACTAAAACTAAAACTAAAACTAAAACTAAAACTAAAACTAAAACTAAAACTAAAACTAAAACTAAAACTAAAACTAAAACTAAAACTAAAACTAAAACTAAAACTAAAACTAAAACTAAAACTAAAACTAAAACTAAAACTAAAACTAAAACTAAAACTAAAACTAAAACTAAAACTAAAACTAAAACTAAAACTAAAACTAAAACTAAAACTAAAACTAAAACTAAAACTAAAACTAAAACTAAAACTAAAACTAAAACTAAAACTAAAACTAAAACTAAAACTAAAACTAAAACTAAAACTAAAACTAAAACTAAAACTAAAACTAAAACTAAAACTAAAACTAAAACTAAAACTAAAACTAAAACTAAAACTAAAACTAAAACTAAAACTAAAACTAAAACTAAAACTAAAACTAAAACTAAAACTAAAACTAAAACTAAAACTAAAACTAAAACTAAAACTAAAACTAAAACTAAAACTAAAACTAAAACTAAAACTAAAACTAAAACTAAAACTAAAACTAAAACTAAAACTAAAACTAAAACTAAAACTAAAACTAAAACTAAAACTAAAACTAAAACTAAAACTAAAACTAAAACTAAAACTAAAACTAAAACTAAAACTAAAACTAAAACTAAAACTAAAACTAAAACTAAAACTAAAACTAAAACTAAAACTAAAACTAAAACTAAAACTAAAACTAAAACTAAAACTAAAACTAAAACTAAAACTAAAACTAAAACTAAAACTAAAACTAAAACTAAAACTAAAACTAAAACTAAAACTAAAACTAAAACTAAAACTAAAACTAAAACTAAAACTAAAACTAAAACTAAAACTAAAACTAAAACTAAAACTAAAACTAAAACTAAAACTAAAACTAAAACTAAAACTAAAACTAAAACTAAAACTAAAACTAAAACTAAAACTAAAACTAAAACTAAAACTAAAACTAAAACTAAAACTAAAACTAAAACTAAAACTAAAACTAAAACTAAAACTAAAACTAAA
Source organism: Leistus spinibarbis (assembly GCA_933228885.1). Classification (NCBI taxonomy): domain Eukaryota; kingdom Metazoa; phylum Arthropoda; class Insecta; order Coleoptera; family Carabidae; genus Leistus; species Leistus spinibarbis. The sequence goes on along the minus strand of CAKOGD010000061.1, from coordinate 15,108 downwards.
ACTAAAACTAAAACTAAAACTAAAACTAAAACTAAAACTAAAACTAAAACTAAAACTAAAACTAAAACTAAAACTAAAACTAAAACTAAAACTAAAACTAAAACTAAAACTAAAACTAAAACTAAAACTAAAACTAAAACTAAAACTAAAACTAAAACTAAAACTAAAACTAAAACTAAAACTAAAACTAAAACTAAAACTAAAACTAAAACTAAAACTAAAACTAAAACTAAAACTAAAACTAAAACTAAAACTAAAACTAAAACTAAAACTAAAACTAAAACTAAAACTAAAACTAAAACTAAAACTAAAACTAAAACTAAAACTAAAACTAAAACTAAAACTAAAACTAAAACTAAAACTAAAACTAAAACTAAAACTAAAACTAAAACTAAAACTAAAACTAAAACTAAAACTAAAACTAAAACTAAAACTAAAACTAAAACTAAAACTAAAACTAAAACTAAAACTAAAACTAAAACTAAAACTAAAACTAAAACTAAAACTAAAACTAAAACTAAAACTAAAACTAAAACTAAAACTAAAACTAAAACTAAAACTAAAACTAAAACTAAAACTAAAACTAAAACTAAAACTAAAACTAAAACTAAAACTAAAACTAAAACTAAAACTAAAACTAAAACTAAAACTAAAACTAAAACTAAAACTAAAACTAAAACTAAAACTAAAACTAAAACTAAAACTAAAACTAAAACTAAAACTAAAACTAAAACTAAAACTAAAACTAAAACTAAAACTAAAACTAAAACTAAAACTAAAACTAAAACTAAAACTAAAACTAAAACTAAAACTAAAACTAAAACTAAAACTAAAACTAAAACTAAAACTAAAACTAAAACTAAAACTAAAACTAAAACTAAAACTAAAACTAAAACTAAAACTAAAACTAAAACTAAAACTAAAACTAAAACTAAAACTAAAACTAAAACTAAAACTAAAACTAAAACTAAAACTAAAACTAAAACTAAAACTAAAACTAAAACTAAAACTAAAACTAAAACTAAAACTAAAACTAAAACTAAAACTAAAACTAAAACTAAAACTAAAACTAAAACTAAAACTAAAACTAAAACTAAAACTAAAACTAAAACTAAAACTAAAACTAAAACTAAAACTAAAACTAAAACTAAAACTAAAACTAAAACTAAAACTAAAACTAAAACTAAAACTAAAACTAAAACTAAAACTAAAACTAAAACTAAAACTAAAACTAAAACTAAAACTAAAACTAAAACTAAAACTAAAACTAAAACTAAAACTAAAACTAAAACTAAAACTAAAACTAAAACTAAAACTAAAACTAAAACTAAAACTAAAACTAAAACTAAAACTAAAACTAAAACTAAAACTAAAACTAAAACTAAAACTAAAACTAAAACTAAAACTAAAACTAAAACTAAAACTAAAACTAAAACTAAAACTAAAACTAAAACTAAAACTAAAACTAAAACTAAAACTAAAACTAAAACTAAAACTAAAACTAAAACTAAAACTAAAACTAAAACTAAAACTAAAACTAAAACTAAAACTAAAACTAAAACTAAAACTAAAACTAAAACTAAAACTAAAACTAAAACTAAAACTAAAACTAAAACTAAAACTAAAACTAAAACTAAAACTAAAACTAAAACTAAAACTAAAACTAAAACTAAAACTAAAACTAAAACTAAAACTAAAACTAAAACTAAAACTAAAACTAAAACTAAAACTAAAACTAAAACTAAAACTAAAACTAAAACTAAAACTAAAACTAAAACTAAAACTAAAACTAAAACTAAAACTAAAACTAAAACTAAAACTAAAACTAAAACTAAAACTAAAACTAAAACTAAAACTAAAACTAAAACTAAAACTAAAACTAAAACTAAAACTAAAACTAAAACTAAAACTAAAACTAAAACTAAAACTAAAACTAAAACTAAAACTAAAACTAAAACTAAAACTAAAACTAAAACTAAAACTAAAACTAAAACTAAAACTAAAACTAAAACTAAAACTAAAACTAAAACTAAAACTAAAACTAAAACTAAAACTAAAACTAAAACTAAAACTAAAACTAAAACTAAAACTAAAACTAAAACTAAAACTAAAACTAAAACTAAAACTAAAACTAAAACTAAAACTAAAACTAAAACTAAAACTAAAACTAAAACTAAAACTAAAACTAAAACTAAAACTAAAACTAAAACTAAAACTAAAACTAAAACTAAAACTAAAACTAAAACTAAAACTAAAACTAAAACAAAAACTAAAACTACGTACGTGTAAAATTTATTTACATAAATTTCAAATAAAATCGTAAGCGAATAAAATTTTACATGCATATTAGCTTTACCTGACCGTTATTGTTTTATACAATCGGTAACTTGCTGGTACAGTCTGATACTGGCATGTTTTTGCAACCTCTGACCAGTTACAGCCGGTTACAGACAGCGCCATCATATTTCAGCATAATAAGGCTGATATACGTGTTAAATTTTACACGCATATTACCTTTTACTGACTGGTAATGTTTTATACAAGCTGTAACTGGCTGGTACAGTCTTATACTGGCATGTTTTTGCCAGCTCTGGCCGGCTACAGCCAATTTCAGAAAGCGCCATCATATTTCAGCCTAATAAGACTTATACGTATAAGCGTAAACTTTTACACGCATACTAGCTTTTACAGACTGGTAATCTTTTATACAATCTGTAACTGGCTGGTACCGACTCATAATAGCATGCTTTTGCCAGCTCTGGCCAGTTACAGCCGGTCTCGGACAGCGCCATCATATTTCAGCCTAATAAGGCTGATATACGTGTAAAATTTCACACACATATTGGCTTTTACAGACTGCAAATATTTTATACACTTTGTAACTGGCTGGTACCGACTCATAATGGAAAGTTTATGCCAGCTTTGATCTGTTGCAGCTCGTCTCAGACAGCGCCATTATGTTTCAGCCTAATAAGGCTGATGTACGTGTAAAATTTTATTTATGTAAAATTTCAATTAATATCGAATGCAAATAAAATTTTACACGCATATTAGCTTTTACTGACTGTTATTGTTTTATACAATCTGTAACTGGCTGGTACCATCTGATACTGGCATGTTTCTGCAACCTCGTGCCGTTACAGCTGGTTACAGACAGCGCCATCATATTTCAGCCTAATAAGGCTGATATACGTGTTAAATTTTACACGCATATTACCTTTCACTGACTGGTAATGTTTTATACAAGCTGTAACTGGCTGGTACAGTCTTATACTGGCATGTTTTTGCCAGCTCTGGCCGGCTACAGCCAATTTCAGACAGCGCCATCATATTTCAGCCTAATAAGGCTTATACGTATAAGCGTAAACTTTTACACGCATACTAGCTTTTACAGACTGGTAATCTTTTATACAATCTGTAACTGGCTGGTACCGACTCATAATAGCATGCTTTTGCCAGCTCTGGCCAGTTACAGCCGGTCTCGGACAGCGCCATCATATTTCAGCCTAATAAGGCTGATTTACGTGTAAAATTTCACACACATATTGGCTTTTACAGACTGCAAATATTTTATACACTTTGTAACTGGCTGGTACCGACTCATAATGGAAATTTTATGCCAGCTCTGGTCTGTTGCAGCTCATCTCAGACAGCGCCATTATGTTTCAGCCTAATAAGGCTGATGTACGTGTAAAATTTTATTTATGTAAAATTTCAATTAATATCGAATGCAAATAAAATTTTACACGCATATTACCTTTTACTGACTGGTAATGTTTTATACAAGCTGTAACTGGCTGGTACAGTCTGATACTGGCATATTATTGCCAGCTCTGGCCAGCTACATCCGGTTTCAGACAGCGCTAACATATTTCAGCCTAATAAGGTTTATATACGTGTAAACTTTTACACGCATATTAGCTTTTACAGACTGGTAATCTTTGATACAATCTGTAACTGGCTGGTACCGACTCATAATAGCATGCTTTTGCCAGCTCTGGCCAGTTACAGACAGTCTCGGACAGCGCCATCTTATTTCAGCCTAATAAGGCTTTAAAATTTCACACGCATATTGGCAGACTGGTAATATTTTGTACAATCTGTATCTGGCTGATACCGACTAATCATGGCAAGTTGTAGTTGTAGTTGTAGTTGTAGTTGTAGTTGTAGTTGTAGTTGTAGTTGTAGTTGTAGTTGTAGTTGTAGTTGTAGTTGTAGTTGTAGTTGTAGTTGTAGTTGTAGTTGTAGTTGTAGTTGTAGTAGTTGTAGTTGTAGTTGTAGTTGTAGTTGTAGTTGTAGTTGTAGTTGTAGTTGTAGTTGTAGTTGTAGTTGTAGTTGTAGTTGTAGTTGTAGTTGTAGTTGTAGTTGTAGTTGTAGTTGTAGTTGTAGTTGTAGTTGTAGTTGTAGTTGTAGTTGTACTTGTAGTTGTAGTTGTAGTTGTAGTTGTAGTAGTTGTAGTTGTAGTTGTAGTTGTAGTTGTAGTTGTAGTTGTAGTTGTAGTTGTAGTTGTAGTTGTAGTTGTAGTTGTAGTTGTAGTTGTAGTTGTAGTTGTAGTTGTAGTTGTAGTTGTAGTTGTAGTTGTAGTTGTAGTTGTAGTTGTAGTTGTAGTTGTAGTTGTAGTTGTAGTTGTAGTTGTAGTTGTAGTTGTAGTTGTAGTTGTAGTTGTAGTTGTAGTTGTAGTTGTAGTTGTAGTTGTAGTTGTAGTTGTAGTTGTAGTTGTAGTTGTAGTTGTAGTTGTAGTTGTAGTTGTAGTTGTAGTTGTAGTTGTAGTTGTAGTTGTAGTTGTAGTTGTAGTTGTAGTTGTAGTTGTAGATGTAGTTGTAGTTGTAGTTGTAGTTGTAGTTGTAGTTGTAGTTGTAGTTGTAGTTGTAGTTGTAGTTGTAGTTGTAGTTGTAGTTGTAGTTGTAGTTGTAGTTGTAGTTGTAGTTGTAGTTGTAGTTGTAGTTGTAGTTGTAGTTGTAGTTGTAGTTGTAGTTGTAGTTGTAGTTGTAGTTGTAGTTGTAGTTGTAGTTGTATCTGGCTGGTACCGACTCATAATAGCATGCTTTTGCCAGCTCTGGCCAGTTACAGCCGGTCTCGGACAGCGCCATCATATTTCAGCCTAATAAGGCTGATATACGTGTAAAATTTCACACACATATTGGCTTTTACAGACTGCAAATATTTTATACACTTTGTAACTGGCTGGTACCGACTCATAATGGAAAGTTTATGCCAGCTTTGATCTGTTGCAGCTCGTCTCAGACAGCGCCATTATGTTTCAGCCTTATAAGGCTGATGTACGTGTAAAATTTTATTTATGTAATATTTCAATTAATATCGAATGCAAATAAAATTTTACACGCATATTAGCTTTTACTGACTGTTATTGTTTTATACAATCTGTAACTGGCTGGTACCATCTGATACTGGCATGTTTCTGCAACTCGTGCCGTTACAGCCGGTTACAGACAGCGCCATCATATTTCAGCCTAATAAGGCTGATATACGTGTTTAATTTTACACGCATATTACCTTTTACTGACTGGTAATGTTTTATACAAGCTGTAACTGGCTGGTACGGTCTTATACAGGCATGTTTTTGCCAGCTCTGGCCGGCTACAGACAGTTTCAGACAGCGCTATCATATTTCAGCCTAATAAGGCTTATATAAGCGTAAACTTTTACACGCATATTGGCTTTTACAGACTGGTTATATTTTATTCACTCTGTAACTAGCTGGTACAGACTCATAATGGAATGTTTTTGCCAGCTCTGGTCTGTTACAGCCGGTCTCAGACAGCGCCATCATATTTCAGCCTAATAAGGCTGATATACGTGTTAAATTTTACACGCATATTACCTTTTACTGACTGGTAATGTTTTATACAAGCTGTAACTGGCTGGTACAGTCTTATACTGGCATGTTTTTGCCAGCTCTGGCCGGCTACAGCCAATTTCAGACAGCGCCATCATATTTCAGCCTAATAAGGCTTATACGTATAAGCGTAAACTTTTACACGCATACTAGCTTTTACAGAATGGTAATCTTTTATACAATCTGTAACTGGCTGGTACCGACTCATAATAGCATGCTTTTGCCAGCTCTGGCCAGTTACAGCCGGTCTCGGACAGCGCCATCATATTTCAGCCTAATAAGGCTGATATACGTGTAAAATTTCACACACATATTGGCTTTTACAGACTGCAAATATTTTATACACTTTGTAACTGGCTGGTACCGACTCATAATGGAAAGTTTATGCCAGCTTTGATCTGTTGCAGCTCGTCTCAGACAGCGCCATTATGTTTCAGCCTAATAAGGCTGATGTACGTGTAAAATTTTATTTATGTAAAATTTCAATTAATATCGAATGCAAATAAAATTTTACACGCATATTAGCCTTTACTGACTGTTATTGTTTTATACAATCTGTAACTGGCTGGTACCATCTGATACTGGCATGTTTCTGCAACCTCGTGCTGTTACAGCCGGTTACGGACAGCGCCATCATATTTCAGCCTAATAAGGCTGATATACGTGTTAAATTTTACACGCATATTACCTTTTACTGATTGGTAATGTTTTATACAAGCTGTAACTGGCTGGTACGGTCTTATACAGGCATGTTTTTGCCAGCTCTGGCCGGCTACAGCCAGTTTCAGACAGCGCCATCATATTTCAGCCTAATAAGGCTTATATAAGCGTAAACTTTTACACGCATATTGGCTTTTACAGACTGGTTATATTTTATTCACTCTGTAACTGGCTGGTACAGACTCATAATGGAATGTTTTTGCCAGCTCTGGTCTGTTGCAGCCGGTCTCAGACAGCGCCATCATATTTCAGCCTAATAAGGCTGATATACGTGTTAAATTTTACACGCATATTACCTTTTACTGACTGGTAATGTTTTATACAAGCTGTAACTGGCTGGTACAGTCTTATACTGGCATGTTTTTGCCAGCTCTGGCCGGCTACAGCCAATTTCAGACAGCGCCATCATATTTCAGCCTAATAAGGCTTATACGTATAAGCGTAAACTTTTACACGCATACTAGCTTTTACAGACTGGTAATCTTTTATACAATCTGTAACTGGCTGGTACCGACTCATAATAGCATGCTTTTGCCAGCTCTGGCCAGTTACAGCCGGTCTCGGACAGCGCCATCATATTTCAGCCTAATAAGGCTGATTTACGTGTAAAATTTCACACACATATTGGCTTTTACAGACTGCAAATATTTTATACACTTTGTAACTGGCTGGTACCGACTCATATTGGAAATTTTATGCCAGCTCTGGTCTGTTGCAGCTCATCTCAGACAGCGCCATTATGTTTCAGCCTAATAAGGCTGATGTACGTGTAAAATTATATTTATGTAAAATTTCAATTAATATCGAATGCAAATAAAATTTACACGCATATTACCTTTTACTGACTGGTAATGTTTTATACAAGCTGTAACTGGCTGGTACAGTCTGATACTGGCATATTATTGCCAGCTCTGGCCAGCTACATACGGTTTCAGACAGCGCTAACATAATTCAGCCTAATAAGGTTTATATACGTGTAAACTTTTACACGCATATTAGCTTTTACAGACTGGTAATCTTTGATACAATCGGTAACTGGCTGGTACCGACTCGAAATAGCATGCTTTTGCCAGCTCTGGACAGCGCCATCTTATTTCAGCCTAATAAGGCTGTTCAGCCTAATAAGGCTGTAAAATTTCACACGCATATTGGCAGACTGGTAATATTTTGTACAATCTGTATCTGGCTGATACCGACTAATCATGGCAAGTTGTAGTTGTAGTTGTAGTTGTAGTTGTAGTTGTAGTTGTAGTTGTAGTTGTAGTTGTAGTTGTAGTTGTAGTTGTAGTTGTAGTTGTAGTTGTAGTTGTAGTTGTAGTTGTAGTTGTAGTTGTAGTTGTAGTTGTAGTTGTAGTTGTAGTTGTAGTTGTAGTTGTAGTTGTAGTTGTAGTTGTAGTTGTAGTTGTAGTTGTAGTTGTAGTTGTAGTTGTAGTTGTAGTTGTAGTTGTAGTTGTAGTTGTAGTTGTAGTTGTAGTTGTAGTTGTAGTTGTAGTTGTAGTTGTAGTTGTAGTTGTAGTTGTAGTTGTAGTTGTAGTTGTAGTTGTAGTTGTAGTTGTAGTTGTAGTTGTAGTTGTAGTTGTAGTTGTAGTTGTAGTTGTAGTTGTAGTTGTAGTTGTAGTTGTAGTTGTAGTTGTAGTTGTAGTTGTAGTTGTAGTTGTAGTTGTAGTTGTAGTTGTAGTTGTAGTTGTAGTTGTAGTTGTAGTTGTAGTTGTAGTTGTAGTTGTAGTTGTAGTTGTAGTTGTAGTTGTAGTTGTAGTTGTAGTTGTAGTTGTAGTTGTAGTTGTAGTTGTAGTTGTAGTTGTAGTTGTAGTTGTAGTTGTAGTTGTAGTTGTAGTTGTAGTTGTAGTTGTAGTTGTAGTTGTAGTTGTAGTTGTAGTTGTAGTTGTAGTTGTAGTTGTAGTTGTAGTTGTAGTTGTAGTTGTAGTTGTAGTTGTAGTTGTAGTTGTAGTTGTAGTTGTAGTTGTAGTTGTAGTTGTAGTTGTAGTTGTAGTTGTAGTTGTAGTTGTAGTTGTAGTTGTAGTTGTAGTTGTAGTTGTAGTTGTAGTTGTAGTTGTAGTTGTAGTTGTAGTTGTAGTTGTAGTTGTAGTTGTAGTTGTAGTTGTAGTTGTAGTTGTAGTTGTAGTTGTAGTTGTAGTTGTAGTTGTAGTTGTAGTTGTAGTTGTAGTTGTAGTTGTAGTTGTAGTTGTAGTTGTAGTTGTAGTTGTAGTTGTAGTTGTAGTTGTAGTTGTAGTTGTAGTTGTAGTTGTAGTTGTAGTTGTAGTTGTAGTTGTAGTTGTAGTTGTAGTTGTAGTTGTAGTTGTAGTTGTAGTTGTAGTTGTAGTTGTAGTTGTAGTTGTAGTTGTAGTTGTAGTTGTAGTTGTAGTTGTAGTTGTAGTTGTAGTTGTAGTTGTAGTTGTAGTTGTAGTTGTAGTTGTAGTTGTAGTTGTAGTTGTAGTTGTAGTTGTAGTTGTAGTTGTAGTTGTAGTTGTAGTTGTAGTTGTAGTTGTAGTTGTAGTTGTAGTTGTAGTTGTAGTTGTAGTTGTAGTTGTAGTTGTAGTTGTAGTTGTAGTTGTAGTTGTAGTTGTAGTTGTAGTTGTAGTTGTAGTTGTAGTTGTAGTTGTAGTTGTAGTTGTAGTTGTAGTTGTAGTTGTAGTTGTAGTTGTAGTTGTAGTTGTAGTTGTAGTTGTAGTTGTAGTTGTAGTTGTAGTTGTAGTTGTAGTTGTAGTTGTAGTTGTAGTTGTAGTTGTAGTTGTAGTTGTAGTTGTAGTTGTAGTTGTAGTTGTAGTTGTAGTTGTAGTTGTAGTTGTAGTTGTAGTTGTAGTTGTAGTTGTAGTTGTAGTTGTAGTTGTAGTTGTAGTTGTAGTTGTAGTTGTAGTTGTAGTTGTAGTTGTAGTTGTAGTTGTAGTTGTAGTTGTAGTTGTAGTTGTAGTTGTAGTTGTAGTTGTAGTTGTAGTTGTAGTTGTAGTTGTTGTAGTTGTAGTTGTAGTTGTAGTTGTAGTTGTAGTTGTAGTTGTAGTTGTAGTTGTAGTTGTAGTTGTAGTTGTAGTTGTAGTTGTAGTTGTAGTTGTAGTTGTAGTTGTAGTTGTAGTTGTAGTTGTAGTTGTAGTTGTAGTTGTAGTTGTAGTTGTAGTTGTAGTTGTAGTTGTAGTTGTAGTTTAGTTGTAGTTGTAGTTGTAGTTGTAGTTGTAGTTGTAGTTGTAGTTGTAGTTGTAGTTGTAGTTGTAGTTGTAGTTGTAGTTGTAGTTGTGTAGTTGTAGTTGTAGTTGTAGTTGTAGTTGTAGTTGTAGTTGTAGTTGTAGTTGTAGTTGTAGTTGTAGTTGTAGTTGTAGTTGTATTGTTGTTGTAGTTGTGTTGTAGTTGTAGTTGTAGTTGTAGTTGTAGTTGGTGTAGTTGTAGTTGTAGTTGTTGTTGTAGTTGTAGTTGTAGTTGTAGTTGTAGTTGTAGTTGTAGTTGTAGTTGTAGTTGTAGTTGTAGTTGTAGTTGTAGTTGTAGTTGTAGTTGTAGTTGTAGTTGTAGTTGTAGTTGTAGTTGTAGTTGTAGTTGTAGTTGTAGTTGTAGTTGTAGTTGTAGTTGTAGTTGTAGTTGTAGTTGTAGTTGTAGTTGTAGTTGTAGTTGTAGTTGTAGTTGTAGTTGTAGTTGTAGTTGTAGTTGTAGTTGTAGTTGTAGTTGTAGTTGTAGTTGTAGTTGTAGTTGTAGTTGTAGTTGTAGTTGTAGTTGTAGTTGTAGTTGTAGTTGTAGTTGTAGTTGTAGTTGTAGTTGTAGTTGTAGTTGTAGTTGTAGTTGTAGTTGTAGTTGTAGTTGTAGTTGTAGTTGTAGTTGTAGTTGTAGTTGTAGTTGTAGTTGTAGTTGTTGTAGTTGTAGTTGTAGTTGTAGTGTTGTAGTTGTAGTTGTAGTTGTAGTTGTAGTTGTAGTTGTAGTTGTAGTTGTAGTTGTAGTTGTAGTTGTAGTTGTAGTTGTAGTGTAGTTGTAGTTGTAGTTGTAGTTGTAGTTGTAGTTGTAGTGTAGTTGTAGTTGTAGTTGTAGTTGTAGTTGTAGTTGTAGTTGTAGTTGTAGTTGTAGTTGTAGTTGTAGTTGTAGTTGTAGTTGTAGTTGTAGTTGTAGTTGTAGTTGTAGTTGTAGTTGTTGTAGTTGTAGTTGTAGTTGTAGTTGTAGTTGTAGTTGTAGTTGTAGTTGTAGTTGTAGTTGTAAGTTGTAGTTGTAGTTGTAGTTGTAGTTGTAGTGTAGTTGTAGTTGTAGTTGTAGTTGTAGTTGTAGTTGTAGTTGTAGTTGTAGTTGTAGTTGTAGTGTAGTTGTAGTTGTAGTTGTAGTTGTAGTTGTAGTTGTAGTTGTAGTTGTAGTTGTAGTTGTAGTTGTAGTTGTAGTTGTAGTTGTAGTTGTAGTTGTAGTTGTAGTTGTAGTTGTAGTTGTAGTTGTAGTTGTAGTTGTAGTTGTAGTTGTAGTTGTAGTTGTAGTTGTAGTTGTAGTTGTAGTTGTAGTTGTAGTTGTAGTTGTAGTTGTAGTTGTAGTTGTAGTTGTAGTTGTAGTTGTTAGTTGTAGTTGTAGTTGTAGTTGTAGTTGTAGTTGTAGTTGTAGTTGTAGTTGTAGTTGTAGTTGTAGTTGTAGTTGTAGTTGTAGTTGTAGTTGTAGTTGTAGTTGTAGTTGTAGTTGTAGTTGTAGTTGTAGTTGTAGTTGTAGTTGTAGTTGTAGTGTTTGTAGTTGTAGTTGTAGTTGTAGTTGTAGTTGTAGTTGTAGTTGTAGTTGTAGTTGTAGTTGTAGTTGTAGTTGTAGTTGTAGTTGTAGTTGTAGTTGTAGTTTGGTTAGTTGTAGTTGTAGTTGTAGTTGTAGTTGTAGTTGTAGTTGTAGTTGTAGTTGTAGTTGTAGTTGTAGTGTGTTGTAGTTGTAGTTGTAGTTGTAGTTGTAGTTGTAGTTGTAGTTGTAGTTGTAGTTGTAGTTGTAGTTGTAGTTGTAGTTGTAGTTGTAGTTGTAGTTGTAGTTGTAGTTGTAGTTGTAGTTGTAGTTGTAGTTGTAGTTGTAGTTGTAGTTGTAGTTGTAGTTGTAGTTGTAGTTGTAGTTGTAGTTGTAGTTGTAGTTGTAGTTGTAGTTGTAGTTGTAGTTGTAGTTGTAGTTGTAGTTGTTGTTGTAGTTGTAGTTGTAGTTGTAGTTGTAGTTGTAGTTGTAGTTGTAGTTGTAGTTGTAGTTGTAGTTGTAGTTGTAGTTGTAGTTGTAGTTGTAGTTGTAGTTGTAGTTGTAGTTGTAGTTGTAGTTGTAGTTGTAGTTGTAGTTGTAGTTGTAGTTGTAGTTGTAGTTGTAGTTGTAGTTGTAGTTGTAGTTGTAGTTGTAGTTGTAGTTGTAGTTGTAGTTGTAGTTGTAGTTGTAGTTGTAGTTGTAGTTGTAGTTGTAGTTGTAGTTGTAGTTGTAGTTGTAGTTGTAGTTGTAGTTGTAGTTGTAGTTGTAGTTGTAGTTGTAGTTGTAGTTGTAGTTGTAGTTGTAGTTGTAGTTGTAGTTGTAGTTGTAGTTGTAGTTGTAGTTGTAGTTGTAGTTGTAGTTGTAGTTGTAGTTGTAGTTGTAGTTGTAGTTGTAGTTGTAGTTGTAGTTGTAGTTGTAGTTGTAGTTGTAGTTGTAGTTGTAGTTGTAGTTGTAGTTGTAGTTGTAGTTGTAGTTGTAGTTGTAGTTGTAGTTGTAGTTGTAGTTGTAGTTGTAGTTGTAGTTGTAGTTGTAGTTGTAGTTGTAGTTGTAGTTGTAGTTGTAGTTGTAGTTGTAGTTGTAGTTGTAGTTGTAGTTGTAGTTGTAGTTGTTGTAGTTGTAGTTGTAGTTGTAGTTGTTGTAGTTGTAGTTGTAGTTGTAGTTGTAGTTGTAGTTGTAGTTGTAGTTGTAGTTGTAGTTGTAGTTGTAGTTGTAGTTGTAGTTGTAGTTGTAGTTGTAGTTGTAGTTGTAGTTGTAGTTGTAGTTGTAGTTGTAGTTGTAGTTGTAGTTGTAGTTGTAGTTGTAGTTGTAGTTGTAGTTGTAGTTGTAGTTGTAGTTGTAGTTGTAGTTGTAGTTGTAGTTGTAGTTGTAGTTGTAGTTGTAGTTGTAGTTGTAGTTGTAGTTGTAGTTGTAGTTGTAGTTGTAGTTGTAGTTGTAGTTGTAGTTGTAGTTGTAGTTGTAGTTGTAGTTGTAGTTGTAGTTGTAGTTGTAGTTGTAGTTGTAGTTGTAGTTGTAGTTGTAGTTGTAGTTGTAGTTGTAGTTGTAGTTGTAGTTGTAGTTGTAGTTGTAGTTGTAGTTGTAGTTGTAGTTGTAGTTGTAGTTGTAGTTGTAGTTGTAGTTGTAGTTGTAGTTGTAGTTGTAGTTGTAGTTGTAGTTGTAGTTGTAGTTGTAGTTGTAGTTGTAGTTGTAGTTGTAGTTGTAGTTGTAGTTGTAGTTGTAGTTGTAGTTGTAGTTGTAGTTGTAGTTGTAGTTGTAGTTGTAGTTGTAGTTGTAGTTGTAGTTGTAGTTGTAGTTGTAGTTGTAGTTGTAGTTGTAGTTGTAGTTGTAGTTGTAGTTGTAGTTGTAGTTGTAGTTGTAGTTGTAGTTGTAGTTGTAGTTGTAGTTGTAGTTGTAGTTGTAGTTGTAGTTGTAGTTGTAGTTGTAGTTGTAGTTGTTGTAGTTGTAGTTGTAGTTGTAGTTGTAGTTGTTGTAGTTGTAGTTGTAGTTGTAGTTGTTGTAGTTGTAGTTGTAGTTGTAGTTGTAGTTGTAGTTGTAGTTGTAGTTGTAGTTGTAGTTGTAGTTGTAGTTGTAGTTGTAGTTGTAGTTGTAGTTGTAGTTGTAGTTGTAGTTGTAGTTGTAGTTGTAGTTGTAGTTGTAGTTGTAGTTGTAGTTGTAGTTGTAGTTGTAGTTGTAGTTGTAGTTGTAGTTGTAGTTGTAGTTGTAGTTGTAGTTGTAGTTGTAGTTGTAGTTGTAGTTGTAGTTGTAGTTGTAGTTGTAGTTGTAGTTGTAGTTGTAGTTGTAGTTGTAGTTGTAGTTGTAGTTGTAGTTGTAGTTGTAGTTGTAGTTGTAGTTGTAGTTGTAGTTGTAGTTGTAGTTGTAGTTGTAGTTGTAGTTGTAGTTGTAGTTGTAGTTGTAGTTGTAGTTGTAGTTGTAGTTGTAGTTGTAGATGTAGTTGTAGTTGTAGTTGTAGTTGTAGTTGTAGTTGTAGTTGTAGTTGTAGTTGTAGTTGTAGTTGTAGTTGTAGTTGTAGTTGTAGTTGTAGTTGTAGTTGTAGTTGTAGTTGTAGTTGTAGTTGTAGTTGTAGTTGTAGTTGTAGTTGTAGTTGTAGTTGTAGTTGTAGTTGTAGTTGTAGTTGTAGTTGTAGTTGTAGTTGTAGTTGTAGTTGTAGTTGTAGTTGTAGTTGTAGTTGTAGTTGTAGTTGTAGTTGTAGTTGTAGTTGTAGTTGTAGTTGTAGTTGTAGTTGTAGTTGTAGTTGTAGTTGTAGTTGTAGTTGTAGTTGTAGTTGTAGTTGTAGTTGTAGTTGTAGTTGTAGTTGTAGTTGTAGTTGTAGTTGTAGTTGTAGTTGTAGTTGTAGTTGTAGTTGTAGTTGTAGTTGTAGTTGTAGTTGTAGTTGTAGTTGTAGTTGTAGTTGTAGTTGTAGTTGTAGTTGTAGTTGTAGTTGTAGTTGTAGTTGTAGTTGTAGTTGTAGTTGTAGTTGTAGTTGTAGTTGTAGTTGTAGTTGTAGTTGTAGTTGTAGTTGTAGTTGTAGTTGTAGTTGTAGTTGTAGTTGTAGTTGTAGTTGTAGTTGTAGTTGTAGTTGTAGTTGTAGTTGTAGTTGTAGTTGTAGTTGTAGTTGTAGTTGTAGTTGTAGTTGTAGTTGTAGTTGTAGTTGTAGTTGTAGTTGTAGTTGTAGTTGTAGTTGTAGTTGTAGTTGTAGTTGTAGTTGTAGTTGTAGTTGTAGTTGTAGTTGTAGTTGTAGTTGTAGTTGTAGTTGTAGTTGTAGTTGTAGTTGTAGTTGTAGTTGTAGTTGTAGTTGTAGTTGTAGTTGTAGTTGTAGTTGTAGTTGTAGTTGTAGTTGTAGTTGTAGTTGTAGTTGTAGTTGTAGTTGTAGTTGTAGTTGTAGTTGTAGTTGTAGTTGTTGTAGTTGTAGTTGTAGTTGTAGTTGTAGTTGTAGTTGTAGTTGTAGTTGTAGTTGTAGTTGTAGTTGTAGTTGTAGTTGTAGTTGTAGTTGTAGTTGTAGTTGTAGTTGTAGTTGTAGTTGTAGTTGTAGTTGTAGTTGTAGTTGTAGTTGTAGTTGTAGTTGTAGTTGTAGTTGTAGTTGTAGTTGTAGTTGTAGTTGTAGTTGTAGTTGTAGTTGTAGTTGTAGTTGTAGTTGTAGTTGTAGTTGTAGTTGTAGTTGTAGTTGTAGTTGTAGTTGTAGTTGTAGTTGTTGTAGTTGTAGTTGTAGTTGTAGTTGTAGTTGTAGTTGTAGTTGTAGTTGTAGTTGTAGTTGTAGTTGTAGTTGTAGTTGTAGTTGTAGTTGTAGTTGTAGTTGTAGTTGTAGTTGTAGTTGTAGTTGTAGTTGTAGTTGTAGTTGTAGTTGTAGTTGTAGTTGTAGTTGTAGTTGTAGTTGTAGTTGTAGTTGTAGTTGTAGTTGTAGTTGTAGTTGTAGT
>CAKOGD010000060.1:0-60483 GCA_933228885.1 Leistus spinibarbis | reverse complement strand
AACCACTACAACTACAACTACAACTACAACTACAACTACAACTACAACTACAACTACAACTACAACTACAACTACAACTACAACTACAACTACAACTACAACTACAACTACAACTACAACTACAACTACAACTACAACTACACTACAACTACAACTACAACTACAACTACAACTACAACTACACACTACAACTACAACTACAACTACAACTACAACTACAACTACAACTACAACTACAACTACAACTACAACTACAACTACAACTACAACTACAACTACAACTACAACTACAACAACTACAACTACACTACAACTACAACTACAACTACAACTACAACTACAACTACAACTACAACTACAACTACAACTACAACTACAACTACAACTCAACTACAACTACAACTACAACTACAACTACAACTACAACTACAACTACAACTACAACTACAACTACAACTACAACTACAACTACAACTACAACTACAACTACAACTACAACTACAACTACAACTACAACTACAACTACAACTACAACTACAACTACAACTACAACTACAACTACAACTACAACTACAACTACAACTACAACTACAACTACAACTACAACTACAACTACAACTACAACTACAACTACAACTACAACTACAACTACAACTACAACTACAACTACAACTACAACTACAACTACAACTACAACTACAACTACAACTACAACTACAACTACAACTACAACTACAACTACAACTACAACTACAACTACAACTACAACTACAACTACAACTACAACTACACTACAACTACAACTACAACACTACAACTACAACTACAACTACAACTACAACTACAACTACAACTACAACTACAACTACAACTACAACTACAACTACAACTACAACTACAACTACAACTACAACTACAACTACAACTACAACTACAACTACAACTACAACTACAACTACAACTACAACTACAACTACAACTACAACTACAACTACAACTACAACTACAACTACAACTACAACTACAACTACAACTACAACTACAACTACAACTACAACTACAACTACAACTACAACTACAACTACAACTACAACTACAACTACAACTACACTACAACTACAACTACAACTACAACTACAACTACAACTACAACTACAACTACAACTACAACTACAACTACAACTACAACTACAACTACAACTACAACTACAACTACAACTACAACTACAACTACAACTACAACTACAACTACAACTACAACTACAACTACAACTACAACTACAACTACAACTACAACTACAACTACAACTACAACTACAACTACAACTACAACTACAACTACAACTACAACTACAACTACAACTACAACTACAACTACAACTACAACTACAACTACAACTACAACTACAACTACAACTACAACTACAACTACAACTACAACTACAACTACAACTACAACTACAACTACAACTACAACTACAACTACAACTACAACTACAACTACAACTACAACTACAACTACAACTACAACTACAACTACAACTACAACTACAACAACTACAACTACAACTACAACTACAACTACAACTACAACTACAACTACAACTACAACTACAACTACAACTACAACTACAACTACAACTACAACTACAACTACAACTACAACTACAACTACAACTACAACTACAACTACAACTACAACTACAACTAC
The DNA here is from genome assembly GCA_933228885.1 of Leistus spinibarbis. NCBI lineage: Eukaryota > Metazoa > Arthropoda > Insecta > Coleoptera > Carabidae > Leistus > Leistus spinibarbis. The sequence goes on along the minus strand of CAKOGD010000060.1, from coordinate 58,772 downwards.
AACTACAACTACAACTACAACTACAACTACAACTACAACTACAACTACAACTACAACTACAACTACAACTACAACTACAACTACAACTACAACTACAACTACAACTACAACTACAACTACAACTACAACTACAACTACAACTACAACTACAACTACAACTACAACTACAACTACAACTACAACTACAACTACAACTACAACTACAACTACAACTACAACTACAACTACAACTAACTACAACTACAACTACAACTACAACTACAACTACAACTACAACTACAACTACAACTACAACTACAACTACAACTACAACTACAACTACAACTACAACAACAACTACAACTACAACTACAACTACAACTACAACTACAACTACAACTAGAACTACAACTACAACTACAACTACAACTACAACTACAACTACAACTACAACTACAACTACAACTACAACTACAACTACAACTACAACTACAACTACAACTACAACTACAACTACAACTACAACTACAACTAGAACTACAACTACAAGTACAACTACAACTACAACTACAACTACAACTACAACTACAACTACAACTACAACTACAACTACAACTACAACTACAACTACAACTACAACTACAACTACAACTACAACTACAACTACAACTACAACTACAACTACAACTACAACTACAACTACAACTACAACTACAACTACAACTACAACTACAACTACAACTACAACTACAACTACAACTACAACTACAACTACAACTACAACTACAACTACAACTACAACTACAACTACAACTACAACTACAACTACAACTACAACTACAACTACAACTACAACTACAACTACTACAACTACAACTACAGCTACAACTACAACTACAACTACAACTACAACTACAACTACAACTAAAACTACAACTACAACTACAACTACAACTACAACTACAACTACAACTACAACTACAACTACAACTACAACTACAACTACAACTACAACTACAACTACAACTACAACTACAACTACAACTACAACTACAACTACAACTACAACTACAACTACAACTACAACTACAACTACAACTACAACTACAACTACAACTACAACTACAACTACAACTACAACTACAACTACAACTACAACTACAACTACAACTACAACTACAACTACAACTACAACTACAACTACAACTACAACTACAACTACAACTACAACTACAACTACAACTACAACTACAACTACAACTACAACTACAACTACAACTACAACTACAACAACAACTACTACAACTACAACTACAACTACAACTACAACTACAACTACAACTACAACTACAACTACAACTACAACAACAACTACAACTACAACTACAACTACAACTACAACTACAACTACAACTACAACTACAACTAAAACTACAACTACAACTAAAACTACAACTACAACTACAACTACAACTACAACTACAACTACAACTACAACTACAACTACAACTACAACTACAACTACAACTACAACTACAACTACAACTACAACTACAACTACAATTACAACTACAACTACAACTACAACTACAACTACAACTACAACTACAACTACAACTACAACTACAACTACAACTACAACTACAACTACAACTACAACTACAACTACAACTACAACAAAAACTACAACTACAACTACAACTACAACTACAACTACAACTACAACTACAACTACAACTACAACTACAACTACAACTACAACTACAACTACAACTACAACTACAACTACAACTACAACTACAACTACAACTACAACTACAACTACAACTACAACTACAACTACAACTACAACTACAACTACAACTACAACTACAACTACAACTACAACTACAACTACAACTACAACTACAACTACAACTACAACTACAACTACAACTACAACTACAACTACAACTACAACTACAACTACAACTACAACTACAACTACAACTACAACTACAACTACAACTACAACTACAACTACAACTACAACTACAACTACAACTACAACTACAACTACAACTACAACTACAACTACAACTACAACTACAACTACAACTACAACTACAACTACAACTACAACTACAACTACAACTACAACAACAACTACAACTACAACTACAACTACAACTACAACTACAACTACAACTACAACTACAACTACAACTAGAACTACAACTACAAGTACAACTACAACTACAACTACAACTAAAACTACTACAACTACAACTACAACTACAACTACAACTACAACTACAACTACAACTACAACTACAACTACAACTACAACTACAACTACAACTACAACTACAACTACAACTACAACTACAACTACAACTACAACTACAACTACAACTACAACTACAACTACAACTACAACTACAACTACTACAACTACAACTACAGCTACAACTACAACTACAACTACAACTACAACTACAACTACAACTACAACTACAACTACAACTACAACTACAACTACAACTACAACTAAAACTACAACTACAACTACAACTACAACTACAACTACAACTACAACTACAACTACAACTACAACTACAACTACAACTACAACTACAACTACAACTACAACTACAACTACAACTACAACTACAACTACAACTACAACTACAACTACAACTACAACTACAACTACAACTACAACTACAACTACAACTACAACTACAACTACAACTACAACTACAACTACAACTACAACTACAACTACAACTACAACTACAACTACAACTACAACTACAACTACAACTACAACTACAACTACAACTACAACTACAACTACAACTACAACTACAACTACAACTACAACTACAACTACAACTACAACTACTACAACTACAACTACAACTACAACTACAACTACAACTACAACTACAACTACAACTACAACTACAACTACAACTACAACTACAACTACAACTACAACTACAACTACAACTACTACAACTACAACTACAACTACAACTACAACTACAACTACAACTACAACTACAACTACAACTACAACTACAACTACAACTACAACTACAACTACAACTACAACTACAACTACAACTACAACTACAACTACCACTACAACTACATCTACAACTACAACGACAACTACAACTACAACTACAACTACAACTACAACTACAACTACAACTACAACTACAACTACAACTACAACTACAACTACAACTACAACTACAACTACAACTACAACTACAACTACAACTACAACTACAACTACAACTACAACTACAACTACAACTACAACTACAACTACAACTACAACTACAACTACAACTACAACTACAACTACAACTACAACTACAACTACAACTACAACTACAACTACAACTACAACTACAACTACAACTACAACTACAACTACAACTACAACTACAACTACAACTACAACTACAACTACAACTACAACTACAACTACAACTACAACTACAACTACAACTACAACTACAACTACAACTACAACTACAACTACAACTACAACTACAACTACAACTACAACTACAACTACAACTACAACTACAACTACAACTACAACTACAACTACAACTACAACTACAACTACAACTACAACTACAACTACAACTACAACTACAACTACAACTACAACTACAACTACAACTACAACTACAACTACAACTACAACTACAACTACAACTACAACTAAAACTAAAACTAAAACTGTTGAGTCGGTATCAGCCAGATACAGATTGTACAAAATATTACCAGTCTGTAAAAGCCAATATGCGTGTGAAATTTTACAGCCTTATTAGGCTGAAATATGATGGCGCTGTCCGAGACCGGCTGTAACTGGCCAGAGCTGGCAAAAGCATGCTATTATGAGTCGGTACCAGCCAGTTACAGCTTGTATAAAACATTACCAGTCAGTAAAAGGTAATATGCGTGTAAAATTTTATTTGCATTCGATATTAATTGAAATTTTACATAAATAAAATTTTACACGTACATCTGCCTTATTAGGCTGAAACATAATGGCGCTGTCTGAGATGAGCTGCAACAGACCAGGGCTGGCATAAACTTTCCATTATGAGTCGGTACCAGCCAGTTACAAAGTATATAAAACATTAGCAGTCTGAAAAAGCCAATATGCGTGTAAAATTTTACACGTATATCAGCCTTATTAGGCTGAAATATGATGGCGCTGTCCGAGACCGGCTGTAACAGGCCAGAGCTGGCAAAAGCATGCTATTATGAGTCGGTACCAGCCAGTTACAGATTGTATAAAGATTACCAGTCTGTAAAAGCTAGTATGCGTGTAAAAGTTTACGCTTATACGTATAAGCCTTATTAGGCTGAAATATGATGGCGCTGTCTGAAATTGGCTGTAGCCGGCCATAGCTGGCAAAAACATGCCAGGATAAGACTGTACCAGCCAGTTACAGCATGTATAAAACATTACCAGTCAGTAAAAGGTAATATGCGTGTAAAATTTAACACGTATATCAGCCTTATTAGGCTGAAATATGATGGCGCTGTCTGAGACCGGCTGCAACAGACCAGAGCTGGCAAAAACTTTCCATTATGAGTCGGTACCAGCCAGTTACAGAGTGTATAAAATATAACCAGTCTGTAAAAGCCAATATGCGTGTAAAAGTTTACGCTTATATAAGCCTTATTAGGCTGTAATATGATAGCGCTGTCTGAAACTGGCTGTAGCTGGCCAGAGCTGGCAAAAACATGCCAGTATAAGACTGTACCAGCCAGTTACAGCTTGTATAAAACATTACCAGTCAGTAAAAGGTAATATGCGTGTAAAATTTAAACCGTATATCAGCCTTCTTAGGCTGAAATATGATGGCGCTGTCTGAGACCGGCTGTAACTAGCACGAGGTTGCAAAAACATGCCAGTATCAGATGGTACCAGCCAGTTACAGATTGTATAAAACAATTACAGTCAGTAAATGCTAATATGCGTGTAAAATTTTATTTGCATTCGATATTAATTGAAATTTTACATAAATAAAATTTTAAACGTACATCAGCCTTATTAGGCTGAAACATAATGGCGCTGTCTGAGACAAGCTGCAACAGACCAGAGCTGGCATAAACTTTCCATTATGAGTCGGTACCAGCCAGTTACAAAGTGTATAAAATATAAGCAGTCTGTAAAAGCCAATATGCGTGTGAAATTTTACACGTATATCTTATTAGGCTGAAATATGATGGCGCTATCCGAGACCGGCTGTAACTGGCCAGAGCTGGCAAAAGCATGCTATTATGAGTCGGTACCAGCCAGTTACAGATTGTATAACAGATTACCAGTCTGTAAAAGCTAGTATGCGTGTAAAAGTTTACGCTTATACGTATAAGCCTTATTAGGCTGAAATATGATGGCGCTGTCTGAAATTGCCTGTAGCCGGCCAGAGCTGGCAAAAACATGCCAGGATAAGACTGTACCAGCCAGTTACAGCATGTATAAAGCATTACCAGTCAGTAAAAGGTAATATGCGTGTAAAATTAAACCCGTATATCAGCCTTATTAGGCTGAATTATGATGGCGCTGTCTGAGACCGGCTGTAACTGGCAAGAGGTTGCAGAAACATGCCTGTATCAGATGGTACCAGCCAGTTACAGATTGTATAAAACAATAACAGTCAGTAAAAGCTAATATGCGTGTAAAATTTTATTTGCATTCGATATTAATTGAAATTTTACATAAATAAAATTTTACACGTACATCAGCATTATTAGGCTGAAACATAATGGCGCTGTCTGAGACGAGCTGCAACAGACCAGAGCTGGCAAAAGCATTATGAGTCGGTACCAGCCAGTAAAATTGTATAAAAGATTACCAGTCTGTAAAAGCTAGTATGCGTGTAAAAGTTTACGCTTATACGTATTAGCCTTATTAGGCTGAAATATGATGGCGCTGTCTGAAATTGGCTGTAGCCGGCCATAGCTGGCAAAAACATGCCAGGATAAGACTGTACCTGCCAGTTACAGCTTGTATAAAACATTATCAGTCAGTAAAAGGTAATATGCGTGTAAAATTTAACACGTATATCAGCCTTATTAGGCTGAAATATGATGGCGCTGTCTGTAACCGGCTGTAACTGGTCAGAGGTTGCAAAAACATGCCAGTATCAGACTGTACCAGCCAGTTACAGATTGTTTAAAACAATAACAGTCAGGTAAAGTTAATATGCATGTAAAATTTTATTCGCTTAAGATTTTATTTGAAATTTTATATAAATATATTTTACAACTACGTAGTTTTAGTTTTAGTTTTAGTTTTAGTTTTAGTTTTAGTTTTAGTTTTAGTTTTAGTTTTAGTTTTAGTTTTAGTTTTAGTTTTAGTTTTAGTTTTAGTTTTAGTTTTAGTTTTAGTTTTAGTTTTAGTTTTAGTTTTAGTTTTAGTTTTAGTTTTAGTTTTAGTTTTAGTTTTAGTTTTAGTTTTAGTTTTAGTTTTAGTTTTAGTTTTAGTTTTAGTTTTAGTTTTAGTTTTAGTTTTAGTTTTAGTTTTAGTTTTAGTTTTAGTTTTAGTTTTAGTTTTAGTTTTAGTTTTAGTTTTAGTTTTAGTTTTAGTTTTAGTTTTAGTTTTAGTTTTAGTTTTAGTTTTAGTTTTAGTTTTAGTTTTAGTTTTAGTTTTAGTTTTAGTTTTAGTTTTAGTTTTAGTTTTAGTTTTAGTTTTAGTTTTAGTTTTAGTTTTAGTTTTAGTTTTAGTTTTAGTTTTAGTTTTAGTTTTAGTTTTAGTTTTAGTTTTAGTTTTAGTTTTAGTTTTAGTTTTAGTTTTAGTTTTAGTTTTAGTTTTAGTTTTAGTTTTAGTTTTAGTTTTAGTTTTAGTTTTAGTTTTAGTTTTAGTTTTAGTTTTAGTTTTAGTTTTAGTTTTAGTTTTAGTTTTAGTTTTAGTTTTAGTTTTAGTTTTAGTTTTAGTTTTAGTTTTAGTTTTAGTTTTAGTTTTAGTTTTAGTTTTAGTTTTAGTTTTAGTTTTAGTTTTAGTTTTAGTTTTAGTTTTAGTTTTAGTTTTAGTTTTAGTTTTAGTTTTAGTTTTAGTTTTAGTTTTAGTTTTAGTTTTAGTTTTAGTTTTAGTTTTAGTTTTAGTTTTAGTTTTAGTTTTAGTTTTAGTTTTAGTTTTAGTTTTAGTTTTAGTTTTAGTTTTAGTTTTAGTTTTAGTTTTAGTTTTAGTTTTAGTTTTAGTTTTAGTTTTAGTTTTAGTTTTAGTTTTAGTTTTAGTTTTAGTTTTAGTTTTAGTTTTAGTTTTAGTTTTAGTTTTAGTTTTAGTTTTAGTTTTAGTTTTAGTTTTAGTTTTAGTTTTAGTTTTAGTTTTAGTTTTAGTTTTAGTTTTAGTTTTAGTTTTAGTTTTAGTTTTAGTTTTAGTTTTAGTTTTAGTTTTAGTTTTAGTTTTAGTTTTAGTTTTAGTTTTAGTTTTAGTTTTAGTTTTAGTTTTAGTTTTAGTTTTAGTTTTAGTTTTAGTTTTAGTTTTAGTTTTAGTTTTAGTTTTAGTTTTAGTTTTAGTTTTAGTTTTAGTTTTAGTTTTAGTTTTAGTTTTAGTTTTAGTTTTAGTTTTAGTTTTAGTTTTAGTTTTAGTTTTAGTTTTAGTTTTAGTTTTAGTTTTAGTTTTAGTTTTAGTTTTAGTTTTAGTTTTAGTTTTAGTTTTAGTTTTAGTTTTAGTTTTAGTTTTAGTTTTAGTTTTAGTTTTAGTTTTAGTTTTAGTTTTAGTTTTAGTTTTAGTTTTAGTTTTAGTTTTAGTTTTAGTTTTAGTTTTAGTTTTAGTTTTAGTTTTAGTTTTAGTTTTAGTTTTAGTTTTAGTTTTAGTTTTAGTTTTAGTTTTAGTTTTAGTTTTAGTTTTAGTTTTAGTTTTAGTTTTAGTTTTAGTTTTAGTTTTAGTTTTAGTTTTAGTTTTAGTTTTAGTTTTAGTTTTAGTTTTAGTTTTAGTTTTAGTTTTAGTTTTAGTTTTAGTTTTAGTTTTAGTTTTAGTTTTAGTTTTAGTTTTAGTTTTAGTTTTAGTTTTAGTTTTAGTTTTAGTTTTAGTTTTAGTTTTAGTTTTAGTTTTAGTTTTAGTTTTAGTTTTAGTTTTAGTTTTAGTTTTAGTTTTAGTTTTAGTTTTAGTTTTAGTTTTAGTTTTAGTTTTAGTTTTAGTTTTAGTTTTAGTTTTAGTTTTAGTTTTAGTTTTAGTTTTAGTTTTAGTTTTAGTTTTAGTTTTAGTTTTAGTTTTAGTTTTAGTTTTAGTTTTAGTTTTAGTTTTAGTTTTAGTTTTAGTTTTAGTTTTAGTTTTAGTTTTAGTTTTAGTTTTAGTTTTAGTTTTAGTTTTAGTTTTAGTTTTAGTTTTAGTTTTAGTTTTAGTTTTAGTTTTAGTTTTAGTTTTAGTTTTAGTTTTAGTTTTAGTTTTAGTTTTAGTTTTAGTTTTAGTTTTAGTTTTAGTTTTAGTTTTAGTTTTAGTTTTAGTTTTAGTTTTAGTTTTAGTTTTAGTTTTAGTTTTAGTTTTAGTTTTAGTTTTAGTTTTAGTTTTAGTTTTAGTTTTAGTTTTAGTTTTAGTTTTAGTTTTAGTTTTAGTTTTAGTTTTAGTTTTAGTTTTAGTTTTAGTTTTAGTTTTAGTTTTAGTTTTAGTTTTAGTTTTAGTTTTAGTTTTAGTTTTAGTTTTAGTTTTAGTTTTAGTTTTAGTTTTAGTTTTAGTTTTAGTTTTAGTTTTAGTTTTAGTTTTAGTTTTAGTTTTAGTTTTAGTTTTAGTTTTAGTTTTAGTTTTAGTTTTAGTTTTAGTTTTAGTTTTAGTTTTAGTTTTAGTTTTAGTTTTAGTTTTAGTTTTAGTTTTAGTTTTAGTTTTAGTTTTAGTTTTAGTTTTAGTTTTAGTTTTAGTTTTAGTTTTAGTTTTAGTTTTAGTTTTAGTTTTAGTTTTAGTTTTAGTTTTAGTTTTAGTTTTAGTTTTAGTTTTAGTTTTAGTTTTAGTTTTAGTTTTAGTTTTAGTTTTAGTTTTAGTTTTAGTTTTAGTTTTAGTTTTAGTTTTAGTTTTAGTTTTAGTTTTAGTTTTAGTTTTAGTTTTAGTTTTAGTTTTAGTTTTAGTTTTAGTTTTAGTTTTAGTTTTAGTTTTAGTTTTAGTTTTAGTTTTAGTTTTAGTTTTAGTTTTAGTTTTAGTTTTAGTTTTAGTTTTAGTTTTAGTTTTAGTTTTAGTTTTAGTTTTAGTTTTAGTTTTAGTTTTAGTTTTAGTTTTAGTTTTAGTTTTAGTTTTAGTTTTAGTTTTAGTTTTAGTTTTAGTTTTAGTTTTAGTTTTAGTTTTAGTTTTAGTTTTAGTTTTAGTTTTAGTTTTAGTTTTAGTTTTAGTTTTAGTTTTAGTTTTAGTTTTAGTTTTAGTTTTAGTTTTAGTTTTAGTTTTAGTTTTAGTTTTAGTTTTAGTTTTAGTTTTAGTTTTAGTTTTAGTTTTAGTTTTAGTTTTAGTTTTAGTTTTAGTTTTAGTTTTAGTTTTAGTTTTAGTTTTAGTTTTAGTTTTAGTTTTAGTTTTAGTTTTAGTTTTAGTTTTAGTTTTAGTTTTAGTTTTAGTTTTAGTTTTAGTTTTAGTTTTAGTTTTAGTTTTAGTTTTAGTTTTAGTTTTAGTTTTAGTTTTAGTTTTAGTTTTAGTTTTAGTTTTAGTTTTAGTTTTAGTTTTAGTTTTAGTTTTAGTTTTAGTTTTAGTTTTAGTTTTAGTTTTAGTTTTAGTTTTAGTTTTAGTTTTAGTTTTAGTTTTAGTTTTAGTTTTAGTTTTAGTTTTAGTTTTAGTTTTAGTTTTAGTTTTAGTTTTAGTTTTAGTTTTAGTTTTAGTTTTAGTTTTAGTTTTAGTTTTAGTTTTAGTTTTAGTTTTAGTTTTAGTTTTAGTTTTAGTTTTAGTTTTAGTTTTAGTTTTAGTTTTAGTTTTAGTTTTAGTTTTAGTTTTAGTTTTAGTTTTAGTTTTAGTTTTAGTTTTAGTTTTAGTTTTAGTTTTAGTTTTAGTTTTAGTTTTAGTTTTAGTTTTAGTTTTAGTTTTAGTTTTAGTTTTAGTTTTAGTTTTAGTTTTAGTTTTAGTTTTAGTTTTAGTTTTAGTTTTAGTTTTAGTTTTAGTTTTAGTTTTAGTTTTAGTTTTAGTTTTAGTTTTAGTTTTAGTTTTAGTTTTAGTTTTAGTTTTAGTTTTAGTTTTAGTTTTAGTTTTAGTTTTAGTTTTAGTTTTAGTTTTAGTTTTAGTTTTAGTTTTAGTTTTAGTTTTAGTTTTAGTTTTAGTTTTAGTTTTAGTTTTAGTTTTAGTTTTAGTTTTAGTTTTAGTTTTAGTTTTAGTTTTAGTTTTAGTTTTAGTTTTAGTTTTAGTTTTAGTTTTAGTTTTAGTTTTAGTTTTAGTTTTAGTTTTAGTTTTAGTTTTAGTTTTAGTTTTAGTTTTAGTTTTAGTTTTAGTTTTAGTTTTAGTTTTAGTTTTAGTTTTAGTTTTAGTTTTAGTTTTAGTTTTAGTTTTAGTTTTAGTTTTAGTTTTAGTTTTAGTTTTAGTTTTAGTTTTAGTTTTAGTTTTAGTTTTAGTTTTAGTTTTAGTTTTAGTTTTAGTTTTAGTTTTAGTTTTAGTTTTAGTTTTAGTTTTAGTTTTAGTTTTAGTTTTAGTTTTAGTTTTAGTTTTAGTTTTAGTTTTAGTTTTAGTTTTAGTTTTAGTTTTAGTTTTAGTTTTAGTTTTAGTTTTAGTTTTAGTTTTAGTTTTAGTTTTAGTTTTAGTTTTAGTTTTAGTTTTAGTTTTAGTTTTAGTTTTAGTTTTAGTTTTAGTTTTAGTTTTAGTTTTAGTTTTAGTTTTAGTTTTAGTTTTAGTTTTAGTTTTAGTTTTAGTTTTAGTTTTAGTTTTAGTTTTAGTTTTAGTTTTAGTTTTAGTTTTAGTTTTAGTTTTAGTTTTAGTTTTAGTTTTAGTTTTAGTTTTAGTTTTAGTTTTAGTTTTAGTTTTAGTTTTAGTTTTAGTTTTAGTTTTAGTTTTAGTTTTAGTTTTAGTTTTAGTTTTAGTTTTAGTTTTAGTTTTAGTTTTAGTTTTAGTTTTAGTTTTAGTTTTAGTTTTAGTTTTAGTTTTAGTTTTAGTTTTAGTTTTAGTTTTAGTTTTAGTTTTAGTTTTAGTTTTAGTTTTAGTTTTAGTTTTAGTTTTAGTTTTAGTTTTAGTTTTAGTTTTAGTTTTAGTTTTAGTTTTAGTTTTAGTTTTAGTTTTAGTTTTAGTTTTAGTTTTAGTTTTAGTTTTAGTTTTAGTTTTAGTTTTAGTTTTAGTTTTAGTTTTAGTTTTAGTTTTAGTTTTAGTTTTAGTTTTAGTTTTAGTTTTAGTTTTAGTTTTAGTTTTAGTTTTAGTTTTAGTTTTAGTTTTAGTTTTAGTTTTAGTTTTAGTTTTAGTTTTAGTTTTAGTTTTAGTTTTAGTTTTAGTTTTAGTTTTAGTTTTAGTTTTAGTTTTAGTTTTAGTTTTAGTTTTAGTTTTAGTTTTAGTTTTAGTTTTAGTTTTAGTTTTAGTTTTAGTTTTAGTTTTAGTTTTAGTTTTAGTTTTAGTTTTAGTTTTAGTTTTAGTTTTAGTTTTAGTTTTAGTTTTAGTTTTAGTTTTAGTTTTAGTTTTAGTTTTAGTTTTAGTTTTAGTTTTAGTTTTAGTTTTAGTTTTAGTTTTAGTTTTAGTTTTAGTTTTAGTTTTAGTTTTAGTTTTAGTTTTAGTTTTAGTTTTAGTTTTAGTTTTAGTTTTAGTTTTAGTTTTAGTTTTAGTTTTAGTTTTAGTTTTAGTTTTAGTTTTAGTTTTAGTTTTAGTTTTAGTTTTAGTTTTAGTTTTAGTTTTAGTTTTAGTTTTAGTTTTAGTTTTAGTTTTAGTTTTAGTTTTAGTTTTAGTTTTAGTTTTAGTTTTAGTTTTAGTTTTAGTTTTAGTTTTAGTTTTAGTTTTAGTTTTAGTTTTAGTTTTAGTTTTAGTTTTAGTTTTAGTTTTAGTTTTAGTTTTAGTTTTAGTTTTAGTTTTAGTTTTAGTTTTAGTTTTAGTTTTAGTTTTAGTTTTAGTTTTAGTTTTAGTTTTAGTTTTAGTTTTAGTTTTAGTTTTAGTTTTAGTTTTAGTTTTAGTTTTAGTTTTAGTTTTAGTTTTAGTTTTAGTTTTAGTTTTAGTTTTAGTTTTAGTTTTAGTTTTAGTTTTAGTTTTAGTTTTAGTTTTAGTTTTAGTTTTAGTTTTAGTTTTAGTTTTAGTTTTAGTTTTAGTTTTAGTTTTAGTTTTAGTTTTAGTTTTAGTTTTAGTTTTAGTTTTAGTTTTAGTTTTAGTTTTAGTTTTAGTTTTAGTTTTAGTTTTAGTTTTAGTTTTAGTTTTAGTTTTAGTTTTAGTTTTAGTTTTAGTTTTAGTTTTAGTTTTAGTTTTAGTTTTAGTTTTAGTTTTAGTTTTAGTTTTAGTTTTAGTTTTAGTTTTAGTTTTAGTTTTAGTTTTAGTTTTAGTTTTAGTTTTAGTTTTAGTTTTAGTTTTAGTTTTAGTTTTAGTTTTAGTTTTAGTTTTAGTTTTAGTTTTAGTTTTAGTTTTAGTTTTAGTTTTAGTTTTAGTTTTAGTTTTAGTTTTAGTTTTAGTTTTAGTTTTAGTTTTAGTTTTAGTTTTAGTTTTAGTTTTAGTTTTAGTTTTAGTTTTAGTTTTAGTTTTAGTTTTAGTTTTAGTTTTAGTTTTAGTTTTAGTTTTAGTTTTAGTTTTAGTTTTAGTTTTAGTTTTAGTTTTAGTTTTAGTTTTAGTTTTAGTTTTAGTTTTAGTTTTAGTTTTAGTTTTAGTTTTAGTTTTAGTTTTAGTTTTAGTTTTAGTTTTAGTTTTAGTTTTAGTTTTAGTTTTAGTTTTAGTTTTAGTTTTAGTTTTAGTTTTAGTTTTAGTTTTAGTTTTAGTTTTTAGTTTTAGTTTTAGTTTTAGTTTTAGTTTTAGTTTTAGTTTTAGTTTTAGTTTTAGTTTTAGTTTTAGTTTTAGTTTTAGTTTTAGTTTTAGTTTTAGTTTTAGTTTTAGTTTTAGTTTTAGTTTTAGTTTTAGTTTTAGTTTTAGTTTTAGTTTTAGTTTTAGTTTTAGTTTTAGTTTTAGTTTTAGTTTTAGTTTTAGTTTTAGTTTTAGTTTTAGTTTTAGTTTTAGTTTTAGTTTTAGTTTTAGTTTTAGTTTTAGTTTTAGTTTTAGTTTTAGTTTTAGTTTTAGTTTTAGTTTTAGTTTTAGTTTTAGTTTTAGTTTTAGTTTTAGTTTTAGTTTTAGTTTTAGTTTTAGTTTTAGTTTTAGTTTTAGTTTTAGTTTTAGTTTTAGTTTTAGTTTTAGTTTTAGTTTTAGTTTTAGTTTTAGTTTTAGTTTTAGTTTTAGTTTTAGTTTTAGTTTTAGTTTTAGTTTTAGTTTTAGTTTTAGTTTTAGTTTTAGTTTTAGTTTTAGTTTTAGTTTTAGTTTTAGTTTTAGTTTTAGTTTTAGTTTTAGTTTTAGTTTTAGTTTTAGTTTTAGTTTTAGTTTTAGTTTTAGTTTTAGTTTTAGTTTTAGTTTTAGTTTTAGTTTTAGTTTTAGTTTTAGTTTTAGTTTTAGTTTTAGTTTTAGTTTTAGTTTTAGTTTTAGTTTTAGTTTTAGTTTTAGTTTTAGTTTTAGTTTTAGTTTTAGTTTTAGTTTTAGTTTTAGTTTTAGTTTTAGTTTTAGTTTTAGTTTTAGTTTTAGTTTTAGTTTTAGTTTTAGTTTTAGTTTTAGTTTTAGTTTTAGTTTTAGTTTTAGTTTTAGTTTTAGTTTTAGTTTTAGTTTTAGTTTTAGTTTTAGTTTTAGTTTTAGTTTTAGTTTTAGTTTTAGTTTTAGTTTTAGTTTTAGTTTTAGTTTTAGTTTTAGTTTTAGTTTTAGTTTTAGTTTTAGTTTTAGTTTTAGTTTTAGTTTTAGTTTTAGTTTTAGTTTTAGTTTTAGTTTTAGTTTTAGTTTTAGTTTTAGTTTTAGTTTTAGTTTTAGTTTTAGTTTTAGTTTTAGTTTTAGTTTTAGTTTTAGTTTTAGTTTTAGTTTTAGTTTTAGTTTTAGTTTTAGTTTTAGTTTTAGTTTTAGTTTTAGTTTTAGTTTTAGTTTTAGTTTTAGTTTTAGTTTTAGTTTTAGTTTTAGTTTTAGTTTTAGTTTTAGTTTTAGTTTTAGTTTTAGTTTTAGTTTTAGTTTTAGTTTTAGTTTTAGTTTTAGTTTTAGTTTTAGTTTTAGTTTTAGTTTTAGTTTTAGTTTTAGTTTTAGTTTTAGTTTTAGTTTTAGTTTTAGTTTTAGTTTTAGTTTTAGTTTTAGTTTTAGTTTTAGTTTTAGTTTTAGTTTTAGTTTTAGTTTTAGTTTTAGTTTTAGTTTTAGTTTTAGTTTTAGTTTTAGTTTTAGTTTTAGTTTTAGTTTTAGTTTTAGTTTTAGTTTTAGTTTTAGTTTTAGTTTTAGTTTTAGTTTTAGTTTTAGTTTTAGTTTTAGTTTTAGTTTTAGTTTTAGTTTTAGTTTTAGTTTTAGTTTTAGTTTTAGTTTTAGTTTTAGTTTTAGTTTTAGTTTTAGTTTTAGTTTTAGTTTTAGTTTTAGTTTTAGTTTTAGTTTTAGTTTTAGTTTTAGTTTTAGTTTTAGTTTTAGTTTTAGTTTTAGTTTTAGTTTTAGTTTTAGTTTTAGTTTTAGTTTTAGTTTTAGTTTTAGTTTTAGTTTTAGTTTTAGTTTTAGTTTTAGTTTTAGTTTTAGTTTTAGTTTTAGTTTTAGTTTTAGTTTTAGTTTTAGTTTTAGTTTTAGTTTTAGTTTTAGTTTTAGTTTTAGTTTTAGTTTTAGTTTTAGTTTTAGTTTTAGTTTTAGTTTTAGTTTTAGTTTTAGTTTTAGTTTTAGTTTTAGTTTTAGTTTTAGTTTTAGTTTTAGTTTTAGTTTTAGTTTTAGTTTTAGTTTTAGTTTTAGTTTTAGTTTTAGTTTTAGTTTTAGTTTTAGTTTTAGTTTTAGTTTTAGTTTTAGTTTTAGTTTTAGTTTTAGTTTTAGTTTTAGTTTTAGTTTTAGTTTTAGTTTTAGTTTTAGTTTTAGTTTTAGTTTTAGTTTTAGTTTTAGTTTTAGTTTTAGTTTTAGTTTTAGTTTTAGTTTTAGTTTTAGTTTTAGTTTTAGTTTTAGTTTTAGTTTTAGTTTTAGTTTTAGTTTTAGTTTTAGTTTTAGTTTTAGTTTTAGTTTTAGTTTTAGTTTTAGTTTTAGTTTTAGTTTTAGTTTTAGTTTTAGTTTTAGTTTTAGTTTTAGTTTTAGTTTTAGTTTTAGTTTTAGTTTTAGTTTTAGTTTTAGTTTTAGTTTTAGTTTTAGTTTTAGTTTTAGTTTTAGTTTTAGTTTTAGTTTTAGTTTTAGTTTTAGTTTTAGTTTTAGTTTTAGTTTTAGTTTTAGTTTTAGTTTTAGTTTTAGTTTTAGTTTTAGTTTTAGTTTTAGTTTTAGTTTTAGTTTTAGTTTTAGTTTTAGTTTTAGTTTTAGTTTTAGTTTTAGTTTTAGTTTTAGTTTTAGTTTTAGTTTTAGTTTTAGTTTTAGTTTTAGTTTTAGTTTTAGTTTTAGTTTTAGTTTTAGTTTTAGTTTTAGTTTTAGTTTTAGTTTTAGTTTTAGTTTTAGTTTTAGTTTTAGTTTTAGTTTTAGTTTTAGTTTTAGTTTTAGTTTTAGTTTTAGTTTTAGTTTTAGTTTTAGTTTTAGTTTTAGTTTTAGTTTTAGTTTTAGTTTTAGTTTTAGTTTTAGTTTTAGTTTTAGTTTTAGTTTTAGTTTTAGTTTTAGTTTTAGTTTTAGTTTTAGTTTTAGTTTTAGTTTTAGTTTTAGTTTTAGTTTTAGTTTTAGTTTTAGTTTTAGTTTTAGTTTTAGTTTTAGTTTTAGTTTTAGTTTTAGTTTTAGTTTTAGTTTTAGTTTTAGTTTTAGTTTTAGTTTTAGTTTTAGTTTTAGTTTTAGTTTTAGTTTTAGTTTTAGTTTTAGTTTTAGTTTTAGTTTTAGTTTTAGTTTTAGTTTTAGTTTTAGTTTTAGTTTTAGTTTTAGTTTTAGTTTTAGTTTTAGTTTTAGTTTTAGTTTTAGTTTTAGTTTTAGTTTTAGTTTTAGTTTTAGTTTTAGTTTTAGTTTTAGTTTTAGTTTTAGTTTTAGTTTTAGTTTTAGTTTTAGTTTTAGTTTTAGTTTTAGTTTTAGTTTTAGTTTTAGTTTTAGTTTTAGTTTTAGTTTTAGTTTTAGTTTTAGTTTTAGTTTTAGTTTTAGTTTTAGTTTTAGTTTTAGTTTTAGTTTTAGTTTTAGTTTTAGTTTTAGTTTTAGTTTTAGTTTTAGTTTTAGTTTTAGTTTTAGTTTTAGTTTTAGTTTTAGTTTTAGTTTTAGTTTTAGTTTTAGTTTTAGTTTTAGTTTTAGTTTTAGTTTTAGTTTTAGTTTTAGTTTTAGTTTTAGTTTTAGTTTTAGTTTTAGTTTTAGTTTTAGTTTTAGTTTTAGTTTTAGTTTTAGTTTTAGTTTTAGTTTTAGTTTTAGTTTTAGTTTTAGTTTTAGTTTTAGTTTTAGTTTTAGTTTTAGTTTTAGTTTTAGTTTTAGTTTTAGTTTTAGTTTTAGTTTTAGTTTTAGTTTTAGTTTTAGTTTTAGTTTTAGTTTTAGTTTTAGTTTTAGTTTTAGTTTTAGTTTTAGTTTTAGTTTTAGTTTTAGTTTTAGTTTTAGTTTTAGTTTTAGTTTTAGTTTTAGTTTTAGTTTTAGTTTTAGTTTTAGTTTTAGTTTTAGTTTTAGTTTTAGTTTTAGTTTTAGTTTTAGTTTTAGTTTTAGTTTTAGTTTTAGTTTTAGTTTTAGTTTTAGTTTTAGTTTTAGTTTTAGTTTTAGTTTTAGTTTTAGTTTTAGTTTTAGTTTTAGTTTTAGTTTTAGTTTTAGTTTTAGTTTTAGTTTTAGTTTTAGTTTTAGTTTTAGTTTTAGTTTTAGTTTTAGTTTTAGTTTTAGTTTTAGTTTTAGTTTTAGTTTTAGTTTTAGTTTTAGTTTTAGTTTTAGTTTTAGTTTTAGTTTTAGTTTTAGTTTTAGTTTTAGTTTTAGTTTTAGTTTTAGTTTTAGTTTTAGTTTTAGTTTTAGTTTTAGTTTTAGTTTTAGTTTTAGTTTTAGTTTTAGTTTTAGTTTTAGTTTTAGTTTTAGTTTTAGTTTTAGTTTTAGTTTTAGTTTTAGTTTTAGTTTTAGTTTTAGTTTTAGTTTTAGTTTTAGTTTTAGTTTTAGTTTTAGTTTTAGTTTTAGTTTTAGTTTTAGTTTTAGTTTTAGTTTTAGTTTTAGTTTTAGTTTTAGTTTTAGTTTTAGTTTTAGTTTTAGTTTTAGTTTTAGTTTTAGTTTTAGTTTTAGTTTTAGTTTTAGTTTTAGTTTTAGTTTTAGTTTTAGTTTTAGTTTTAGTTTTAGTTTTAGTTTTAGTTTTAGTTTTAGTTTTAGTTTTAGTTTTAGTTTTAGTTTTAGTTTTAGTTTTAGTTTTAGTTTTAGTTTTAGTTTTAGTTTTAGTTTTAGTTTTAGTTTTAGTTTTAGTTTTAGTTTTAGTTTTAGTTTTAGTTTTAGTTTTAGTTTTAGTTTTAGTTTTAGTTTTAGTTTTAGTTTTAGTTTTAGTTTTAGTTTTAGTTTTAGTTTTAGTTTTAGTTTTAGTTTTAGTTTTAGTTTTAGTTTTAGTTTTAGTTTT
Organism: Leistus spinibarbis; assembly: GCA_933228885.1. Classification (NCBI taxonomy): domain Eukaryota; kingdom Metazoa; phylum Arthropoda; class Insecta; order Coleoptera; family Carabidae; genus Leistus; species Leistus spinibarbis. Next base: position 41,232 of record CAKOGD010000060.1, on the reverse strand, counting down.
AGTTTTAGTTTTAGTTTTAGTTTTAGTTTTAGTTTTAGTTTTAGTTTTAGTTTTAGTTTTAGTTTTAGTTTTAGTTTTAGTTTTAGTTTTAGTTTTAGTTTTAGTTTTAGTTTTAGTTTTAGTTTTAGTTTTAGTTTTAGTTTTAGTTTTAGTTTTAGTTTTAGTTTTAGTTTTAGTTTTAGTTTTAGTTTTAGTTTTAGTTTTAGTTTTAGTTTTAGTTTTAGTTTTAGTTTTAGTTTTAGTTTTAGTTTTAGTTTTAGTTTTAGTTTTAGTTTTAGTTTTAGTTTTAGTTTTAGTTTTAGTTTTAGTTTTAGTTTTAGTTTTAGTTTTAGTTTTAGTTTTAGTTTTAGTTTTAGTTTTAGTTTTAGTTTTAGTTTTAGTTTTAGTTTTAGTTTTAGTTTTAGTTTTAGTTTTAGTTTTAGTTTTAGTTTTAGTTTTAGTTTTAGTTTTAGTTTTAGTTTTAGTTTTAGCCATTTAAAATTGTTATTTTAAAAGAACATTTTTCTAGTTAAAATACATATTGATTTTTTAATATCTGGAAACCCACATAAGTTAGAGAAAAAATGTAAAACATTATAAATAAATATATTTAGATCTGAATTTATATTTGTATGAAAAGTTTTTGCGAAATATGTACAATTTACTGTAAAATCGCCATTTAAAATTGTTATTTTAAAATAACAATTTTGAATAGCGATTTTACAGTAAATTGTACATATTTCGCAAAAACCTTTCAAACAAATATAAATTCAGAACTAAATATATTTATTTATTATGTTTTACATTTTTTTTCTAACTTATGTGGGTTTCCAGATATTCAAAAACCAATATGTATTTTAACTAGAAAAATGTTCTTTTAAAATAACAATTTTAAATGGCGATTTTACAGTAAATTGTATTTATTTCGCAAAAACCTTTCAAACAAATATAAATTCAGAACTAAATATATTTATTTATTATGTTTTACATTTTTTCTCTAACTTATGTGGGTTTCCAGATATTCAAAAATCAATATGTATTTTAACTAGAAAAATTTTCTATTAAAATCACAATTTTAAATGCCGATTTTAAAGTAAATTGTACATATTTCTCAAAGACTTTTCAAATAAATATAAATTCAGAACTAAATATATTTATTTATTATGTTTTACATTTGTTCTCTAACTTATGTGGAGTTCAAGATATTTAAAAATCACAATGTATTTAAACTAGAAAAATATTCTTTTAAAATAACAATTTTAAATGCCGATTTTACAGTAAATTGTACATATTTCGCAAAAACTTTTCAAACAAATATAAATTCAGAACTAAATATATTTATTTATTATGTTTTACATTTTTTCTCTAACTTATATATATAACAGATATTCAGAAATCACTATGTATTTTAACTAAAAAAAATATTCTTTTAAAATAACAATTTTAAATGGCGATTTTACAGTAAATTGTACATATTTCGCAAAAACTTTTCAAACAAATATAAATTCAGAATTAAATGTATTTATTTATTATGTTTTACATTTTTTCTCACTTATGTGGGTTTCCAGATATTCAAAAATCAATATGTATTTGAACTAGAAAAATGTTTTTTTAAAATAACAATTTTAAATGGCAATTTTACAGTAAATTGTACATATTTCGCAAAAACCTTTTAAACAAATATAAATTCAGAACTAGATATATTTATTCATTATGTTTTACATTTTTTCTCTAACTTATGTGGGTTTCCAGATATTCAAAAATCAATATGTATTTTAACTAGAAAAATGTTCTTTTAAATTAACAATTTTGAATGGCGATTTTACAGTAAATTGTACATATTTCGCAAAAACCTTTCAAACAAATATAAATTCAGAACTAAATATATTTATTTATTATGTTTTACATTTTTTCTCAAACTTAAATATATAACAGATATTCAGAAATCACTATGTATTTTAACTAGAAAAATATTATTTTAAAATAACAATTTTAAATGGCGATTTTACAGTAAATTGTACATATTTCGCAAAAACTTTTCATACAAATATAAATTCAGAACTAAATATATATATTTATTATGTTTTACATTTTTTCTCTAACTTATGTGGATTTCCAGATATTCAAAAATCAATATGTAATTTAACTAGAAAAATGTTCTTTTAAAATAACAATTTTGAATGGCGATTTTACAGTAAATTGTACATATTTCTCAAAAACCTTTCAAACAAATATAAATTCAGAACTAAATATATTTATTTATTATGTTTTACATTTTTTCTCTAACTTATGTGGGTTTCCAGATATTCAAAAATCAATATGTATTTGAACTAGAAAAATGTTCTTTTAAAATAACAATTTTGAATGGCGATTTTACAGTAAATTGTACATATTTCGCAAAAACCACCCAAACAAATATAAATTCAGAACTAAATATATTTATTTATTATGTTTTACATTTTTTCTCTAACTTATGTGGGTTTCCAGATATTCAAAAATCATTATGTATTTTAACTAGAAAATTGTTCTTTTAAAATAACAATTTTTAATGCCGATTTTACAGTAAATTGTACATATTTCGCAAAAACTTTTCAAACAAATATAAATTCAGAACTTAATATATTTATTTATTTTGTTTTACATTTTTTCTCTAACTTATGTGGGTTTCCAGATATTAAAAAATCAATATGTATTTTAACTAGAAAAATGTTCTTTTAAAATAACAATTTTAAATGGCGATTTTACAGTAAATTGTACATATTTCGCAAAAACCTATCAAACAAATATAAATTCAGAACTAAATATATTTATTTATTATGTTTTACATTTTCTCTCTAACTTATATAAATAACAGATATTCAGAAATCACTATGTATTTTAACTAGAAAAATATTCTTTTAAAATAACAGTTTTAAATGGCGATTTTACAGTAAATTGTACATATTTCGCAAAAACTTTTCAAACAAATATAAATTCAGAACTAAATATATTTATTTATTATGTTTTACATTTTTTCTCTAACTTATGTGGGTTACCAGATATTCAAAAATCAATATGTATTTTAAATAGAAAAATGTTCTTTTAAAATAACAATTTTGACTGGCGATTTTTCAGTAAATTGTACATATATCGCAAAAACCTTTCAAACAAATATAAATTCAGAACTAAATATATTTATTTATTATGTTTTACATTTTTTCTCAAATTTAAATATATAACAGATATTCAGAAATCACTATGTATTTTAACTAGAAAAATATTATTTTAAAATAACAATTTTAAATGGCGATTTTACAGTAAATTGTACATATTTCGCAAAAACTTTTCATACAAATATAAATTCAGAAACCTTCAGTTGTGAATAAGGTAATGAGTTCCGAAAGCGTTTTCTTGTTTTATGGGTCCTAAAATAATTAGATTACAAAAGTCGTTCCATTCTGAAAATAATTGTGTGATATTATTTCATTTTATTATATTTCAAAATAACTGCATATATATATATATATATATATATATATATATATATATATATATATATATATAAAATTAAAATAGACTTACATAACGCGAATCGGTTGGTTATGAAAACTGTGTAGAATCTACACAAAGAGGATTCATACTTAATTGATTTACATGCATGGTTCAGATTTAGTTATTACTTCATAGACTGAATGGGACATCCAGATTTTCAAGAGCTTCGTAGTTTGCACGAGGTGAAAATAAGATTTTTTTACGTATCAAGAGTTGAACTTTAGAGTGAATTTTTAAGTAGAGAATGGGAATAAGTGGTCAGTTTGCATTTAGATGTTGTCGGCGATATTAGGTCAGCAGTTGCGGTGCATCCAGAAATGGGGGAATAGTTTTATCCGTTATAAATGTCGGCTTGGATAATTGAGGGAGGAGGAGAGACAAGGCAGCAATTTAAGTAATTGCGAAATCACTAATTTGAACTTCATTGGTCTTCATCAATCATTATTTTTGTTTGTTTCTGTATTCATTAATTATTTGAGGAGAGGAGCGATCTAGGAGTGCGGGGTTGGAAAAGGATGATGTCATTTAGTGGACAATTGAGGTCTTATTGTCAGCGTGCAGGCTTTTCCCAATTTTCGATTTGCATGGTGTCGGCCATATTAGAACGGCAACTTGGCTAGCATCCAGCAAACGAAGAAGTGCTTTAACTGTGTTACCAATATCTGCTTATTAAACAATACAAGTGAGGAGATGGGACAAGGCATCTTTCAAACAGACTGTTACAAATAAATAGTGCAACCAGTATCACCATACTAGAACTTTACACTTCCAAATAATTTGCTTGATCTTCAACCATCTTCACTAACTGTAGTTTGTTTTGTTTTGTTTGTGTATACTATCACCAGTTAGGATTCTGTTGCACGGTATGATGTCCCGCTGACAAATTGCGAACATTAACAAATATTCATACATTTTAGCGGTAGAGCAATTTGGTTCTATTTCACTGATGTAGCGTGCCAATGCAAGTACGTCGTTTGTGCGCCCATAAATCGAGAGTGCCACTCAAAACTCAGCCTTCGGTCTGAAGCTTGATCATTACTAGTACAAGCCTGCCGAAGCAAACACGTAATCAAAAACCATTTCAGGTTTCTCGACATACGAGGTCTGTTCAGAAAGTATCGGCAAATATACAATGATTAATTTTGTGGTATGGACTCCGAATCCTCTTCAAAGTAGGCGTCTTGGTAATGCACACATATCTCCCAGCGGTTCGGTCCCGCTATTGTTGGAAACATTTCTGGAAGGCTTCTTGTGGATTGGTGTTTGGCTTCGAAGTCGCATTTTGCTTAATGTCTTCTTTTGATTGAAATCAAGTTCCTTTCAGCGGCATTTTCAGCTTTTGGCGACATATTATGCATTATCGCTGCTCAAGTCGTTCCGTCGTTTCGCAAAAATTGCAAATCCGACAAGCGCTCACTAGACTAACTCACGCATAGACTGACCGCTAGGCGCTAGCGACGCACGCATTCTGCGGTCGGGAAAAACTTCACGCATGCGCATGAATGTCCCCTAGACATCCCCACTGTAATTTACCTTCCGTGCTTCCAAAGTTATCGAGCCCTACTTTTTTGCACGTAACAAAATTAGGCTCGATAACTTCCGAACCGTCGTAGGTTTCCTATCCACTTCATTTGTGTGCACCTGCACTTTCTCTGCAAATCTCACTACTCTGCACGCTTCAATGACTATATCGTCAATCACTTCCTTCACAATGAGTTCCACCTGTAATTCTGAAATTGGACATGTTGCAATTAATGTAATCCCGTACATGTATTAGTATTCAAATACTACCTTCCACTGCCAAAGCAATTATGCTGTCCACGAAGCGCAGTATTCTTACAGGAGCCTCTAATTATAAAGAAAAATAATAATTACAAAATTTATATATAAAATTAAAAAGGAAACGTATAAGCTTACATAATTAGAATATGTTCGTTTATATTGTTTGGTAAATTTTACTTTCTTATACGCGGTAATAAGTAAGTTTTGTATTCATAAAAATATTCAAAAATGAGATTTCAACGGATTAACAAGTTTTGAATCGAATGTGACTATTTTTGGAATGACACCTGTGTGTCTGTCTATGTGTTTGTGAACGCTCTACGGCCATAACTGACAAAAATGTTTATCTTGAAGGAAAAGTATTTGATATCGTAATAATAATAAGCTAAATGATACAATTTCAGAGTATTGCTGTGGAGTATTGATTGAACTGACAGTTTATTAGGGATATATATATTTCTAGTGAAAACTACGTATAAGATAGTCGAGTGCAGGCTATTCCAAATATATTAAATAGTTTTTATCTGCAATGGTATTAAGGTTTGCTTATTTTGATACATTATTTGGGATAATTCCTGATAGTATACCACATATAAAATTATATAGAAAATAAAATAATTCTTCGAAAATAATAAAATGTATAAATTTGGATTATCGATAAAATGTTAGTTTTTGATAATATTGTATAATAATGCTTGCTAAGAAAAAGGAAGTGTTTGCAAGCGTGGGAAAAGTTGTGCCGAATTATAATTACCTCTCTCCGCGGCGTCGATAATCGTATTCACAACACTTGCCGCTACCTCCACCAGATCCGTTTCTAAATTGAACGTAAAAATAAGTGATTCTGAACCTAAAATACTCTCATACTTAATAGAAGGTACTCCTACTCCTGCTAGAAATGTATCGTGGAAATCATTGGCTGTGCTTTGAATTTTTGTTATTGGATTTCTTGCTCGTCCTTTTTTTCGACTTTAAAATTTTTTCGTTCAAATATATATGAAACTTTCATAGATAACGCGGAGAGTATGTCTAGGTCACCACTAAACGGGCGAACTCCTATCTAATCAACGGTTTATTATAAAGTGCTATAAATAATAATTGTATTTACTTTCATTTCAGATAAAGAACAAACAAATCGGATTATTTACTGTTGACAAACGTTATAATTCCGGCGACCGTCCGTCGAATCCCAATAAAGTAAATGTTGTCCATCAGTTTGCTATTAGCACAAAATATAAATAAAAAGGGCTGTTTCTAGCAGGAGATTGAGCTATGATGTTTAATGTATATTTACCCTGTGGCGATATCATCGACACCGAAGCTTCTGACGGCGCTGGCGTCGTTGGCCATTCTGAAATAGAAACAAGAAGACATTTTAAAACGAATTACTTTCCTAATTTCGAAAGTGACAAAAAAATTAAAATATATTTATCATCTTTAAGGTTATTATTATTAGCTTGCCGTACGAAATACAGAGGAGCTAAAGCAATCGGTCGTGTGTCTGTAGCATTATCAGATAAAAAAATGCCATTAACAAAAACTGTTTGTTACGTCGCTTAGGTACAAGGCGCTTATGCCTTCAGCTCCACTTATAAGTTATTAAGGAGTCTTAAATTTTGGGACCCTCTATCTAACTCGAGAAGTATAAACTGCAATCAGATTCAATTAGGATGCCAAATAATATGTGTAGCAAGTTAGTATGTAGATATTTTTGGATTTAATGCGACGAGACACACTATTTTTGTTGATGAAACCCTTTGATTCGAGAATACTACAGATACACGACCGATTGCTTTAGCTCTTATTATTATATTTTGTTTCCCTGTCAAACAAGTTTGTCAGGCATGGGTCATACAATTTATTAAATATAATCCTCATACAGGTGTTTTGTGGCAACATAAATAAGATATATTAGATTTTCCGTAGCAGTTTTCACGTAATTGATACATTCCTTGAAGAAACTTTTCAAACAAATGTTGTGCGAAATATGTATATCTTTCATTATGAGTTTAACTATTTTTGCTATAATCGCAGCCGTTCTAGTAATATTGAAGACAGAACAAGAAATATACTGAAATTCTAGTTTATTTACCTATGGTCTCCAAGGAGCTCTTGGAAGCGTGACGTGACGTTCGCGGGATTTCTAGAACAAAAAAAAAAGCTTATTGCAGTCATTTTATTTGGAATTTAGTCCATGGCCTGTCTTCAAGTGCTAGTGCGTTTGCGCATGACCTGACTTCAAGACAGAGATTTGTGTCTTAAAGTGCGGTCACGTAGTAGTCGTTACCAATTTAAAATATAACCATGAAAATACAATTGCCAGATTACAAATATATTTATTATTTATTCAATGCGTTATTCAATGAATTTCAAGGTACAAAATTTGTTAGTATATGACGCATATATATTTTTATTTTATTTCATAGAAACACAATCAACTAACTGAAACAATAAATGACCTCAAATAAACATTATTTTGATAGTGCGAACTGTTGCCAACACAAGAATAAATATGTTAATATAGATTGCAACACTAGCGATTTGAATATCACGAAGATAAACGAACTTCAAGCTAACTTAAAGTGAGCCTGTCTTAAATACTTGGTGTGAGAAGGGCCTAAGCGCAGTAAAGTGGGACTAGGAAAAGTTTTCGTTTTATAAATCAGCCTCTATTCAAGTAGGCCGTTTCGTCTTGACTTTGTTACTGATTGCAGTTTCAGCAAGGAAAAATTAAATCTCTTATCGGTAAAATAATAGCAACATTTTATAATTTTTATTGTCTTTAATGACATTGACTCCGACTCCGATTTTGACACCAATCATCAGTAGCGAGATTGGTGGTAACTATTTTGTTAAGGTTCCATCCGCAGTTCTCTTGGCTTGAAACGTGAAACATCACATAATTTAGGAGTGGTAAATTAGAGCTGTTCCCGTCAAGCGTCAAGCGTCAAGAGAACTTTGAAGGCAGCCAGCAGCCATACAGGAATTCCAAATATAATCACTTCTTCCACACATGGTTTAATCACGTACAGTGAAAGCAAGGGATGATCGGCGAGCAAAAAGCAGTGGTAACAGTAAAATGGATATATTAAATGGCGACTTGTTAGTAAATGGTACTTATTTCGAAAAATATATTTAAATAAATGTTACTAGAAATGTACATTTTGGCTCTAACGTGTGCAGAAGCACACAGCAATAATTCTGAAAATAAATTGTTTCGTTTTAGAAATGATCAAAACGTGTATTTCCTTAAAAATCTTGAGTTCAAAAATATTCATGATTGCAATACTTCCATATATACATTTGTATATGAAAGAAAATACATTCAATTTACAATTATACAAGATAAATAATAATTATGTCTTAGATAAAATCTTAAATATTTTTCTAAAATTTTCTTTCATCGAAAGATATAAGAATGGAAAAACATTTCAGCAAAATAAAACTATGTATGTATATATTTATATATATAATATACCGTCCAGAATCCCTCCACTTCCTTCTTCTGCTTTACAGCAGGACGTAATCCAGTGCAGCATCCGTTTGAAAAATCCCATGTCAGTTTGTAAGTATGTAAATCGTTTTATAAGAAAACTATATCTATGGAAACGCACGTCTCTATTGTTTAGTATTATTGAAAACAAGCTTTATTAGTAATATATGCAATGCGATGCGAGCACTGAAATTCATACTATTTTAAATAAAAATGAGGAGTGACCTGCACTCGACTTTCTTTTACGTAGTGTTCATTACAAATATATATCCCAACCAAACTGTTAAGAAATACCAATAGTCCACAGTAATATCCTGAAATTGTACCATTTAGCTTATAATTTGATTACGTTATCAAATACAGTTTCTACAATATGAAACACAGATGTTGATTCTTTGAAATTCACCTTATAAACATATTCAAATATAAGTTTTAATACGTACTATTTCTTAAAATATATTTCAATATTTATCTGCAATAACCATAAGCACGTTCTCAGTCAATCAATTTGTGTTAATCAGTGCAAAATTATTTCTATTTTGTTTATTTGTCAATTTTTTTCAGGCATAGCGCACACTATTTCTTAAAGAAATATCTCACAAATGTATAACTATGGCAACATAAATAAGATATTTAAGATTTTCCGTAGCAGTTTTCTCGTAACTGGTACATTTATTGTAGAAACTTTTCAAATAAATGTTGTGGGAAATATTAATATCTTTTATTATAATCATAATTATTTTTGTCATAAGTGCAGCCGTTCTAGTGATATTGGAGATAGAACATAGGAGGTGCACATCTAGACCATATACCAGTCTTAAGTTAGAAGTTTCACAATTCTACGTTCGACAGTTTTGGCTCTAGAGCGTTCACTGACACACACACAGACGACATTCTGAAATAGTCACATTCGATTCAGGGAAGCTTAAAACGTGTATATCCGGTGTGTATATTACAAGACTTACTTATTACTTCGTATATGAAAGTAAAAAGGAAACAGGAGTAGAAGTTGTTATATATCTGTTCAGTGAATGTTTTAATTTTATTATTTATTTAGAAAATCAATTTTAGCTCGTCGTACGATAGTGCAAGACATCTATAGTATTTGATTGTGTGTCTGTAATATGCTCGGATCAAAAAAGAAATCTTAACAAATACGTCTCATCTTGTCGCCCTGAATCCAAGAATATTCATAACTCATGTCCTCGGTCGGTCGTAAGACCTGATACTGTCACCGCATTTCTCCGAAGGTACCGGACCGATTATACTGAATATTTGTATAAAAAAATAAATATATTTTAAATACAAATACTTTTTGACAAGATTTTGTACGCGTAAAACGCGTCGAACGTTGCGAGCAGTGGTTCTTTATTATTACGGCCTTTTGGTTAACAATTTGAAAAAATTATATAAATATAAAAAGTCTTACATTTAATTTGAGATTATATTGATAATTTTTTTTAAGTGCATATTTTAAAATTCAACATTATAATATTTACTAATTTTTTTCGAGCTTTTGGTTAACAAAATGAAAAAATCTTGTAAACATAAAATATCATAGAATTTTTAGTAAAATTCTTAAATGCTTCAATTATTTTTATAAGGGCAGTATTAAGGGGGACTCTAAATTTTGGGGCCCTATAACTCGGGAAGTATACCGGCGATTTGATATATAGTGCGAGCGGATTCAAATAGGATGCCAAATAATATGTGTACAACATTTATATTAAATTGATAAAAAAAAATTTAGTGCATATTTTAAAATTCAAAATTATAATATTTTATGGCCTTTGGGTTGACAGTATGCAAAAATCTTGAAGACATAAAATATCTTAGAATTTCTTGTTCCATTAAGTGAGGCTCCAAATATAAATTTATATTATGTATTTATATTTTTATGTTCATGTCTCATTGTCCTGAATCCAATAGTATATAACTTATATACTTGGATGTTATTCGCTCACTCGTTAGACTAAATTGGTGACCTCTATTCCTCTGCAGTTACAAAAGCGATTAGAACATAATTTGCTACACATAATACATGCTGGCTTATCTTAGTTTGCTCGCACTTAAAATCTAATACTTCTCGAGTTATACATATAACATATATACTTTGGTGGGTTTCCAGATATTCAAAAATCAATATGTATTTTAACTAGAAAAATTTGCTTTTAAAATAACAATTTTAAATAGCGATTTTACAGTAAAACGTATATATTTCGCAAAATCTTTTCAAACAAATATAAATTCAGAACTAAATATATTTATTTATTATGTTTTACATTTTTTCTCTAACTTATATATATATATAACAGATATTCAAAATCCACTATGTATATTAACTAGAAAAATATTCTTTTAATATAACAATTTTTAATGGCGATTTTACAGTAAATTGTACATATTTCGCAAAAACTTTTCCAACAAATATAAATTCAGAACTAAATATATTTATTTATTATGTTTTACATTTTTTCTCTAACTTATGTGGGTTTCCAGATATTAAAAAATCAATATGTATTTTAACTAGAAAAATGTTCTTTTAAAAAAACAATTTTGAATGGCGATTTTACAGTAAATTGTACATATTTCGCAAAAACCTTTCAAACAAATATAAATTCAGAACTAAATATATTTATTTATTATGTTTTACATTTTTTCTCAAAATTAAATATATAACAGATATTCAGAAATCACTATGTATTTTAACTAGAAAAATATTATTTTAAAATAACAATTTTAAATGGCGATTTTACAGTAAATTGTACATATTTCGCAAAAACTTTTCATACAAATATAAATTTAGAACTAAATATATTTATTTATTATGTTTTACATTTTTTCTCTAACTTATGTGGGTTTCCAGATATTAAAAAATCAATATGTATTTTAACTAGAAAAATGTTCTTTTAAAATAACAATTTTAAATGGCGATTTTACAGTAAATTGTACATATTTCGCAAAAATCTTTCAAACAAATATAAATTCAGAACTAAATATATTTATTTATTATGTTTCACATTTTTTCTCTAACTTATGTTGGTTTCCAGATATTCAAAAATCAATATGTATTTGAACTAGAAAAATGTTCTTTTAAAATAACAATTTTGAATGGCGATTTTACAGTAAATTGTACATATTTCGCAAAAACCTTTCAAACAAATATAAATTCAGAACTAAATATATTTATTTATTATGTTTTACATTTTTTTTCTAACTTATGTGGGTTTCCAGATATTCAAAATTCAATATGTATTTTAACTAGAAAAATGTTCTTTTAAAATAACAATTTTAAATGGCGATTTTACAGTAAATTGTATTTATTTCGCAAAAACCTTTCAAACAAATATAAATTCAGAACTAAATATATTTATTTATTATGTTTTACATTTTTTCTCTAACTTATGTGGGTTTCCAGATATTCAAAAATCAATATGTCTTTTAACTAGAAAAATTTTCTATTAAAATCACAATTTTAAATGCCGATTTTAAAGTAAATTGTATATATTTCTCAAAGACTTTTCAAACAAATATAAATTCAGAACTAAATATATTTATTTATTATGTTTTACATTTTTTCTCTAACTTATGTGGAGTTCCAGATATTCAAAAATCACAATGTATTTAAACTAGAAAAATATTCTTTTAAAATAACAATTTTAAATGCCGATTTTACAGTAAATTGTACATATTTCGCAAAAACTTTTCAAACAAATATAAATTCAGAACTAAATATATTTATTTATTATGTTTTACATTTTTTCTCTAACTTATATATATAACAGATATTCAGAAATCACTATGTATTTTAACTAAAAAAAATAATCTTTTAAAATAACAATTTTAAATGGCGATTTTACAGTAAATTGTACATATTTCGCAAAAACTTTTCAAACAAATATAAATTCAGAATTAAATGTATTTATTTATTATGTTTTACATTTTTTCTCACTTATGTGGGTTTCCAGATATTCAAAAATCAATATGTATTTGAACTAGAAAAATGTTCTTTTAAAATAACAATTTTAAATGGCAATTTTACAGTAAATTGTACATATTTCGCAAAAACCTTTTAAACAAATATAAATTCAGAACTAGATATATTTATTCATTATGTTTTACATTTTTTCTCTAACTTATGTGGGTTTCCAGATATTCAGAAATCAATATGTATTTTAACTAGAAAAATGTTCTTTTAAAATAACAATTTTAAATGGCGATTTTACAGTAAATTGTACATATTTCGCAAAAACCTTTCAAACAAATATAAATTTAGAACTAAATATATTTATTTATTATGTTTTACATTTTTTCTCTAACTTATATATATAACACATATTCAAAAATCACTATGTATTTTAACTAGAAAAATATTCTTTTAAATTGACAATTTTAAATGGCGATTTTACAGTAAATTGTACATATTCGCAAAAACATTTCAAACAAATTTTAATTCAGAACTAAATATATTTATTAATTATGTTTTACATTTTTTCTCTAACTTATGTGGGTTTCCAGATATTCAAAAATCAATATGTATTTTAACTAGAAAAATGTTCTTTTAATATAACAATTTTAAATGGCGATTTTACAGTAAATTGTACATATTTCGCAAAAACCTTTCAAACAAATATAAATTCAGAACTAAATATATTTATTTATTATGTTTTACATTTTTTCTCTAACTTATATATATATAACAGATATTTAGAAATCACTATGTATTTTAACTAGAAAAATATTCTATTAAAATAACAATTTTTAATGGCGATTTTTCAGTAAATTGTACATATTTCGCAAAAACCTTTTAAACAAATATTAATTCAGAACTAGATATATTTATTTATTATGTTTTACATTTTTTCTCTAACTTATGTGGGTTTCCAGATATTCAAAAATCATTATGTATTTTAACTAGAAAATTGTTCTTTTAAAATAACAATTTTTAATGCCGATTTTACAGTAAATTGTACATATTTCGCAAAAACTTTTCAAACAAATATAAATTCAGAACTTAATATATTTATTTATTATGTTTTACATTTTCTTTCTAACTTATGTGGGTTTCCAGATATTCAAAAATCAATATGTATTTTAACTAGAAAAATTTTCTTTTAAAATAACAATTTTGAATGGCGATTTTACAGTAAATTGTACATATTTCGCAAAAACCTTTCAAACAAATATAAATTCAGAACTAAATATATTTATTTATTATGTTTTACATTTTTTCTCTAACTTATATATATAACAGATATTCAGAAATCACTATGTATTTTAACTAGAAAACTATTCTTTTAAAATAACAATTTTAAATGGCGATTTTACAGTAAATTGTACATATTTCGCAAAAACTTTTCAAACAAATATAAATTCAGAACTAAATATATTTATTTATTATGTTTTACATTTTTTCTCTAACTTATGTGGGTTTCCAGATATTCAAAAATCAATAAGTATTTTAACTAGAAAAATGTTCTTTTAAAATAACAATTTTGAATGGCGATTTTACAGTAAATTGTACATATATCGCAAAAACCTTTCAAACAAATATAAATTCAGAACTAAATATATTTATTTATTATGTTTTACATGTTTTCTCTAACTTATATATATAACAGATATTCAGAAATCACTATGTATTTTAATTAGAAAAATATTCTTTTAAAATAACAATTTTAAATGGCAATTTTACAGTAAATTGTACATATTTCGCAAAAACTTTTCATACAAATATAAATTCAGAACTAAATATATTTATTTAATATGTTTTACATTTTTTCTCTAACCTTTCTGGGTTTCCAGATATTCAAAAATCAATATGTATTTTAACTAGAAAAATGTTCTTTTAAAATAACAATTTTGAATGGCGATTTTACAGTAAATTGTACATATTTCGCAAAAACCTTTCAAACAAATATAAATTCAGAACTAAATATATTTATTTAATATGGTTTACATTTTTTCTCTAACTTATGTGGGTTTCCAGATATTCAAAAATCAATATGTATTTTAACTAGAAAAATGTTCTTTTAAAATAACATTTTTGAATGGCGATTTTACAGTAAATTGTACATATTTCGCAAAAACCTTTCAAACAAATATAAATTCAGAACTAAATATATTTATTTATTATGTTTTACATTTTTTTTCTAACTTATGTGGGTTTCCAGATATTCAAAATTCAATATGTATTTTAACTAGAAAAATGTTCTTTTAAAATAACAATTTTAAATGGCGATTTTACAGTAAATTGTATTTATTTCGCAAAAACCTTTCAAACAAATATAAATTCAGAACTAAATATATTTATTTATTATGTTTTACATTTTTTCTCTAACTTATGTGGGTTTCCAGATATTCAAAAATCAATATGTATTTTAACTAGAAAAATTTTCTATTAAAATCACAATTTTAAATGCCGATTTTAAAGTAAATTGTATATATTTCTCAAAGACTTTTCAAACAAATATAAATTCAGAACTAAATATATTTATTTATTATGTTTTACATTTTTTCTCTAACTTATGTGGAGTTCCAGATATTCAAAAATCACAATGTATTTAAACTAGAAAAATATTCTTTTAAAATAACAATTTTAAATGCCGATTTTACAGTAAATTGTACATATTTCGCAAAAACTTTTCAAACAAATATAAATTCAGAACTAAATATATTTATTTATTATGTTTTACATTTTTTCTCTAACTTATATATATAACAGATATTCAGAAATCACTATGTATTTTAACTAAAAAAAATAATCTTTTAAAATAACAATTTTAAATGGCGATTTTACAGTAAATTGTACATATTTCGCAAAAACTTTTCAAACAAATATAAATTCAGAATTAAATGTATTTATTTATTATGTTTTACATTTTTTCTCACTTATGTGGGTTTCCAGATATTCAAAAATCAATATGTATTTGAACTAGAAAAATGTTCTTTTAAAATAACAATTTTAAATGGCAATTTTACAGTAAATTGTACATATTTCGCAAATACCTTTTAAACAAATATAAATTCAGAACTAGATATATTTATTCATTATGTTTTACATTTTTTGTCTAACTTATGTTGGTTTCCAGATATTCAATAATCAATATGTATTTTAACTAGAAAAATGTTCTTTTAAAATAACATTTTTGAATGGCGATTTTACAGTAAATTGTACATATTTCGCAAAAACCTTTCAAACAAATATAAATTCAGAACTAAATATATTTATTTAATATGTGTTACATTTTTTCTCTAACTTATGTGGGTTTCCAGATATTCAGAAATCAATATGTATTTTAACTAGAAAAATGTTCTTTTAAAATAACAATTTTAAATGGCGATTTTACAGTAAATTGTACATATTTCGCAAAAACCTTTCAAACAAATATAAATTTAGAACTAAATATATTTATTTATTATGTTTTACATTTTTTCTCTAACTTATATATATAACACATATTCAAAAATCACTATGTATTTTAACTAGAAAAATATTCTTTTAAATTGACAATTTTAAATGGCGATTTTACAGTAAATTGTACATATTCGCAAAAACATTTCAAACAAATTTTAATTCAGAACTAAATATATTTATTAATTATGTTTTACATTTTTTCTCTAACTTATGTGGGTTTCCAGATATTCAAAAATCAATATGTATTTTAACTAGAAAAATGTTCTTTTAATATAACAATTTTAAATGGCGATTTTACAGTATATTGTACATATTTCGCAAAAACCTTTCAAACAAATATAAATTCAGAACTAAATATATTTATTTATTATGTTTTACATTTTTTCTCTAACTTATATATATATAACAGATATTCAGAAATCACTATGTATTTTAACTAGAAAAATATTCTTTTAAAATAACAATTTTTAATGGCGATTTTTCAGTAAATTGTACATATTTCGCAAAAACCTTTTAAACAAATATTAATTCAGAACTAGATATATTTATTTATTATGTTTTACATTTTTTCTCTAACTTATGTGGGTTTCCAGATATTCAAAAATCATTATGTATATTAACTAGAAAATTGTTCTTTTAAAATAACAATTTTTAATGCCGATTTTACAGTAAATTGTACATATTTCGCAAAAACTTTTCAAACAAATATAAATTCAGAACTTAATATATTTATTTATTATGTTTTACATTTTCTTTCTAACTTATGTGGGTTTCCAGATATTCAAAAATCAATATGTATTTTAACTAGAAAAATTTTCTTTTAAAATAACAATTTTGAATGGCGATTTTACAGTAAATTGTACATATTTCGCAAAAACCTTTCAAACAAATATAAATTCAGAACTAAATATATTTATTTATTATGTTTTACATTTTTTCTCTAACTTATATATATAACAGATATTCAGAAATCACTATGTATTTTAACTAGAAAACTATTCTTTTAAAATAACAATTTTAAATGGCGATTTTACAGTAAATTGTACATATTTCGCAAAAACTTTTCAAACAAATATAAATTCAGAACTAAATATATTTATTTATTATGTTTTACATTTTTTCTCTAACTTATGTGGGTTTCCAGATATTCAAAAATCAATATGTATTTTAACTAGAAAAATGTTCTTTTAAAATAACAATTTTGAATGGCGATTTTACAGTAAATTGTACATATATCGCAAAAACCTTTCAAACAAATATAAATTCAGAACTAAATATATTTATTTATTATGTTTTACATGATTTCTCTAACTTATATATATAACAGATATTCAGAAATCACTATGTATTTTAATTAGAAAAATATTCTTTTAAAATAACAATTTTAAATGGCAATTTTACAGTAAATTGTACATATTTCGCAAAAACTTTTCATACAAATATAAATTCAGAACTAAATATATTTATTTAATATGTTTTACATTTTTTCTCTAACTTTTCTGGGTTTCCAGATATTCAAAAATCAATATGTATTTTAACTAGAAAAATGTTCTTTTAAAATAACAATTTTGAATGGCGATTTTACAGTAAATTGTACATATTTCGCAAAAACCTTTCAAACAAATAAAAATTCAGAACTAAATATATTTATTTAATATGGTTTACATTTTTTCTCTAACTTATGTGGGTTTCCAGATATTCAAAAATCAATATGTATTTTAACTAGAAAAATGTTTTTTTAAAATAACATTTTTGAATGGCGATTTTACAGTAAATTGTACATATTTCGCAAAAACCTTTCAAACAAATATAAATTCAGAACTAAATATATTTATTTAATATGTTTTACATTTTTTCTCTAACTTATGTGGGTTTCCAGATATTCAAAAATCAATATGTATTTTAACTAGAAAAATGTTCTTTTAAAATAACAATTTTGAATGGCGATTTTACAGTAAATTGTACATATTTCGCAAAAACCTTTCAAACAAATATAAATTTAGAACTAAATATATTTATTTATTATGTTTTACATTTTTTCTCTAACTTATATATATAACAGATATTCAGAAATCACTATGTATTTTAATAAGAAAAATATTCTTTTAAAATAACAATTTTAAATGGCAATTTTACAGTAAATTGTACATATTTCGCAAAAACTTTTCAAACAAATATAAATTTAGAACTAATTATATTTATTCATTATGTTTTACATTTTTTCTCTTACTTATGTGGGTTTCCAGATATTCAAAAATCAATATGAATTTTAACTAGAAAAATGTTCTTTTAAAATAACATTTTTGAATGGCGATTTTACAGTAAATTGTACATATTTCGCAAAAACCTTTCAAACAAATATAAATTCAGAACTAAATATATTTATTTAATATGTTTTACATTTTTTCTCTAACTTATGTGGGTTTCCAGATATTCAAAAATCAATATGTATTTTAACTAGAAAAATGTTCTTTTAAAATAACAATTTTAAATGGCAATTTTACAGGAAATTGTACATATTTCTCAAAAACCTTTCAAACAAATATAAATTCTGAACTAAATATATTTATTTATTATGTTTTACATTTTTTCTCTAACTTATGTGGGTTTCCAGATACTCAAAAATCAATATGTATTTTAACTAGAAAAATGTTCTTTTAAAATAACAATTTTAAATGGCGATTTTACAGTAAATTGTATATATAAAAATTTTTTTGATGATATTTCTTATATCCTATCTTGTTTAGGATAGAATAGATAAGAAGAAGCCATATATATATTTTTATTATTTTACTGTGGTACTTGTTATAAATTACTGAACATGAAACATTCTTAAATCGAGGAAATAAAATATTTTCTATGGGAAATGCAAAACGCTATAACTTTTTTAATAATGAACGGATTTTTTAAAATGAAGCAGATTTAGATATTTACAACCCTCTATTTGAAGAGAAAAAATTAAAATGTATACTTTATGAAACTGATTCTACACTACAGTATCAAACATGGCGACATATATTTTTTTCTATTTTCATTTCTTCTATGGAATAGAAGTGAGTTAGCGCTGCGAGGCGCCTCTCCAATTTTTCTTTCAATAAATACTAGAAGTATTAATAAAGGACGGTGTATTGAAACAAAATCCACCTTTTGACCGCTACTACTAAATATTTACATTTTAAGTGAGCGCGCGCAATAGTCGTAAGGCGTTACACAGGTTACGCTGAGCAACTAATATCTCCCTATGAACAATCTCTCACTATGCAATTTAGTTATTTCTACATTTATTTGTTATATTCATATTATCCTACCTGATTTTATTTTATATTATGCTATTTACGTGAATGAGGGAATTTAATTCTAGAAAATGTAGCCGTCAAACAACAAATGAAGATTTACTTCATAATTTTCTTTTCACCTCTGATCCATACATAACAAGTTTAAGGCATAAGTTAATAATTAATAAAGATAGTTTAAGTGACGATGTAATACATTTCTTATTAAGTTAAATTTTATTAAAAATGTTAAATCTTTAGTTATAATTTGTATATATATGTATGTTGTTCTAATGTTTAATTATTAAAAATGTATTGACTAATTGTTATATAATGTATTTACAATGTTTTTATTTTTTAACAATAGTAAATATAGTATTTAAAAGTATGTAATTTTATAATAACTCATGTCAGGGCTTGTAAAATATTTAAATTTCGTATTTATATATTAAGTCATTGTTTAAATTATATACGTGCATACATATACATCATCATAAAATTAATTAAAATAAAATAAGTACGGTATAGATCGTGTAATTCCGTAAAATATTGCTTTTTTCTTCTTTTCTATTTTTTTAAACCAAGTATGAAACATATAGAAACAATTAAAAATATACATATTCTTGCAAATTTAATACAGATTAAGATGCAAAAAAATAATAAAAAATCTATCTCTTATAATAAAATAGTTGTGTGCCCGTGGCCACCAATTCATCGATTTGGACCACTGTGCGTCGTAAGACCTGAGTTTGTGACCGCAACTCGTCTGAAGGTACCAAGCCGATTTTGATGAAATTTGGTATACATATAATTTCTATGCCCGTGATGTTCCCGTCGCATTTTAAATACAATCGTCTATACAGAACCGGCGTTATAGGCCCCCAAAATTTGAAACCCACCTAAATACTGCCCATAGTCAACTTTTAAAAATTTTATAATTTTTTCTCAACATTCTAAGATATTTTATGTGATTAAAGTTTTTTCAAATTGTGAGCCCATAGGCTTAAATAAAATAATATAAATATATTTTGAAGTATATCAGACATCGATCGCCATCTAATAGTATAATGAAGAAGTTATGTTTATGTGACAGTAATTTGTTTGGTTATATTTCCCAATGTATAAACCATTTGCTTCTGTGTTTTAATTAATAAAATTAGGAAATGTTCATCAAATAACTATCAATATCCTTGGCAAATCACGAAACGAACGATATTAACGTTACCCATGTGGATGTGTGCAATTTTAAATGTGGGGTTCTTGGAAATTAAAACTGTTATGGTACAGGAATAAATAAATGTCGGGATCATAATTGGTTAGATTGGTTCAATGGGCAATGTGAGTATAATGTCGATGATTTAGAATTATATATGTAAACTTAGAAATTTATTAATTTCATATTAAATGCCGATGAAATATCATAACAACAATAAATTTTGTACTATAATAATTGCTATCGCTTTTAGTTTTGTATTTATTGATGTGACCGCGCTCGCAAGAACGGCGAGCTGATAGCACTGCTTGTTTATTCTTCTATTTTCACTAATATAAATTGTATCTTGTAGTAGTCGATCATTCTTTCCAGTATTTAATTGTTGGAATCTAATAATGATAAATTAATAGTAAGTAGACAATTCGAATATCGACATAATAAAATTTACCGTAATAAATAACCTAGGTACC
Source organism: Leistus spinibarbis (assembly GCA_933228885.1). Classification (NCBI taxonomy): domain Eukaryota; kingdom Metazoa; phylum Arthropoda; class Insecta; order Coleoptera; family Carabidae; genus Leistus; species Leistus spinibarbis. The sequence continues at coordinate 20,075 of CAKOGD010000060.1, read as the reverse complement.
TTCAGTTGTGAATAAGGTAATGAGTTCCGAAAGCGTTTTCTTGTTTTATGGGTCTTAAAATAATTAGTTTACAAAAGTCGTTCCATTCTGAAAATAATTGTGTGATATTATTTCATTCTATTATATTTCAAAATAACTGCATATATATATATATATATATATATATATATATATATATATATATAAAATTAAAATAGACTTACATAACGCGAATCGGTTGGTTATGAAAACTGTGTAGAATCTACACAAAGAGGATTCATACTTAATTGATTTACATGCATGGTTCAGATTTAGTTATTACTTCATAGACTGAATGGGACATCCAGATTTTCAGGAGCTTCGTAGTTTGCACGAGGTGAAAATAAGATTTTTTTACGTATCAAGAGTTGAACTTCAGAGTGAATTTTTAGAGAATGGGAATAAGTTGTCAGTTTGCATTTAGATGTTGTCGGCGATATTAGGTCAGCAGTTGCGGTGCATCCAGAAATGGGGGAATAGTATTATCCGATATAAATGTCGGCTTGGATAATTGAGGGAGGAGGAGAGACAAGGCAGCAATTTAAGTAATTGCGAAATCACTAATTTGAACTTCATTGGTCTTCATCAATCATTATTTTTGTTTGTTTCTGTATTCATTAATTATTTGAGGAGAGGAGCGATCTAGGAGTGCGGGGTTGGAAAAGGATTATGTCATTTAGTGGACAATTGAGGTCTTATTGTCAGCGTGCAGGCTTTTCTCAATTTTCGATTTGCATGTTGTCGGCCATATTAGAACGGCAACTTGGCTAGCATCCAGCAAACGAAGAAGTGCTTTAACTGTGTTACCAATATCTGCTTATTAAACAATACAAGTGAGGAGATGGGACAAGGCATCTTTCAAACAGACTGTTACAAATAAATAGTGCAACCAGTATCACCATACTAGAACTTTACACTTCCAAATAATTTGCTTGATCTTCAACCATCTTCACTAACTGTAGTTTGTTTTGTTTTGTTTGTGTATACTATCACCAGTTAGGATTCTGTTGCACGGTATGATGTCCCGCTGACAAATTGCGAACATTAACAAATATTCATACATTTTAGTGGTAGAGCAATTTGGTTCTATTTCACTGATGTAGCGTGCCAATGCAAGTACGTCGTTTGTGCGCCCATAAATCGAGAGTGCCACTCAAAACTCAGCCTTCGGTCTGAAGCTTGATCAGTACCAGTACAAGCCTGCCGAAGCAAACACGTAATCAAAAACCATTTCAGGTTTCTCGACATACGAGGTCTGTTCAGAAAGTATCGGCAAATATACAATGATTAATTTTGTGGTATGGACTCCGAATCCTCTTCAAAGTAGGCGTCTTGGTAATGCACACATATCTCCCAGCGGTTCGGTCCCGCTATTGTTGGAAACATTTCTGGAAGGCTTCTTGTGGATTGGTGTTTGGCTTCGAAGTCGCATTTTGCTTAATGTCTTCTTTTGATTGAAATCAAGTTCCTTTCAGCGGCATTTTCAGCTTTTGGCGACATATTATGCATTATCGCTGCTCAAGTCGTTCCGTCGTTTCGCAAAAATTGCAAATCCGACAAGCGCTCACTAGACTAACTCACGCATAGACTGACCGCTAGGCGCTAGCGACGCACGCATTCTGCGGTCGGGAAAAACTTCACGCATGCGCATGAATGTCCCCTAGACATCCCCACTGAAATTTACCTTCCGTGCTTCCAAAGTTATCGAGCCCTACTTTTTTGCACGTAACAAAATTAGGCTCGATAACTTCCGAACCGTCGTAGGTTTCCTATCCACTTCATATGTGTGCACCTGCACTTTCTCTGCAAATCTCACTACTCTGCACGCTTCAATGACTATATCGTCAATCACTTCCTTCACAATGAGTTCCACCTGTAATTCTGAAATTGGACATGTTGCAATTAATGTAATCCCGTACATGTATTAGTATTCAAATACTACCTTCCACTGCCAAAGCAATTATGCTGTCCACGAAGCGCAGTATTCTTACAGGAGCCTCTAATTATAAAGAAAAATAATAATTACAAAATTTATATATAAAATTAAAAAGGAAACGTATAAGCTTACATAATTAGAATATGTTCGTTTATATTGTTTGGTAAATTTTACTTTCTTATACGCGGTAATAAGTAAGTTTTGTATTCATAAATATATTCAAAAATGAGATTTCAACGGATTAACAAGTTTTGAATCGAATGTGACTATTTTTGGAATGACACCTGTGTGTCTGTCTATGTGTCTGTGAACGCTCTACGGCCATAACTGACAAAAATGTTTATCTTGAAGGAAAAGTATTTGATATCGTAATAATAATAAGCTAAATGATACAATTTCAGAGTATTGCTGTGGAGTATTGATTGAACTGACAGTTTATTAGGGATATATATATTTCTAGTGAAAACTACGTATAAGATAGTCGAGTGCAGGCTATTCCAAATATATTAAATAGTTTTTATCTGCAATGGTATTAAGGTTTGCTTATTTTGATACATTATTTGGGATAATTCCTGATAGTATACCACATATAAAATTATATAGAAAATAAAATAATTCTTCGAAAATAATAAAATGTATAAATTTGGATTATCGATAAAATGTTAGTTTTTGATAATATTGTATAATAATGCTTGCTAAGAAAAAGGAAGTGTTTGCAAGTGTGGGAAAAGTTGTGCCGAATTATAATTACCTCTCTCCGCGGCGTCGATAATCGTATTCACAACACTTGCCGCTACCTCCACCAGATCCGTTTCTAAATTGAACGTAAAAGTAAGTGATTCTGAACCTAAAATACTCTCATACTTAATAGAAGGTACTCCTACTCCTGCTAGAAATGTATCGTGGAAATCATTGGCTGTACTTTGAATTTTTGTTATTGGATTTCTTGCTCGTCCTTTTTTTCGACTTTAAAATTTTTTCGTTCAAAAATATATGAAACCTTCATAGATAACGCGGAGAGTATGTCTAGGTCACCACTAAACGGGCGAACTCCTATCTATTCAACGGTTTATTATAAAGTGCTATAAATAATAATAGTATTTACTTTCATTTCAGATAAAGAACAAACAAATCGGATTATTTACTGTTGACAAACGTCATAATTCCGTCGACCGTCCGTCGAATCCCAATAAAGTAAATGTTGTCCATCAGTTTGCTATTAGCACAAAATATAAATAAATAGGGCTGTTTCTAGCAGGAGATTGAGCTATGATGTTTAATGTATATTTACCCTGTGGCGATATCATCGACACCGAAGCTTCTGACGGCGCTGGCGTCGTTGGCCATTCTGAAATAGAAACAAGAAGACATTTTAAAACGAATTACTTTCCTAATTTCGAAAGTGACAAAAAAATTAAAATATATTTATCATCTTTAAGGTTATTATTATTAGCTTGCCGTACGAAATACAGAGGAGCTAAAGCAATCGGTCGTGTGTCTGTAGCATTATCAGATAAAAAAATGCCATTAACAAAAACTGTTTGTTACGTCGCTTAGGTACAAGGCGCTTATGCCTTCAGCTCCACTTATAAGTTATTAAGGAGTCTTAAATTTTGGGACCCTCTATCTAACTCGAGAAGTATAAACTGCAATCAGATTCAATTAGGATGCCAAATAATATGTGTAGCAAGTTAGTATGTAGATATTTTTGGATTTAATGCGACGAGACACACTATTTTTGTTGATGAAACCCTTTGATTCGAGAATACTACAGATACACGACCGATTGCTTTAGCTCTTATTATTATATTTTGTTTCCCTGTCAAACAAGTTTGTCAGGCATGGGTCATACAATTTATTAAATATAATCCTCATACAGGTGTTTTGTGGCAACATAAATAAGATATATTAGATTTTCCGTAGCAGTTTTCACGTAATTGATACATTCCTTGAAGAAACTTTTCAAACAAATGTTGTGCGAAATATGTATATCTTTCATTATGAGTTTAACTATTTTTGCTATAATCGCAGCCGTTCTAGTAATATTGAAGACAGAACAAGAAATATACTGAAATTCTAGTTTATTTACCTATGGTCTCCAAGGAGCTCTTGGAAGCGTGACGTGACGTTCGCGGGGTTTCTAGAACAAAAAAAAAAAGCTTATTGCAGTCATTTTATTTGGAATTTAGTCCATGGCCTGTCTTCAAGTGCTAGTGCGTTTGCGCATGACCTGACTTCAAGACAGAGATTTGTGTCTTAAAGTGCGGTCACGTAGTAGTCGTTACCAATTTAAAATATAACCATGAAAATACAATTGCCAGATTACAAATATATTTATTATTTATTCAATGCGTTATTCAATGAATTTCAAGGTACAAAATTTGTTAGTATATGACGCATATATATTTTTATTTTATTTCATAGAAACACAATCAACTAACTGAAACAATAAATGACCTCAAATAAACATTATTTTGATAGTGCGAACTGTTGCCAACACAAGAATAAATATGTTAATATAGATTGCAACACTAGCGATTTGAATATCACGAAGATAAACGAACTTCAAGCTAACTTAAAGTGAGCCTGTCTTAAATACTTGGTGTGAGAAGGGCCTAAGCGCAGTAAAGTGGGACTAGGAAAAGTTTTCGTTTTATAAATCAGCCTCTATTCAAGTAGGCCGTTTCGTCTTGACTTTGTTACTGATTGCAGTTTCAGCAAGGAAAAATTAAATCTCTTATCGGTAAAATAATAGCAACATTTTATAATTTTTATTGTCTTTAATGACATTGACTCCGACTCCGATTTTGACACCAATCATCAGTAGCGAGATTGGTGGTAACTATTTTGTTAAGGTTCCATCCGCAGTTCTCTTGGCTTGAAACGTGAAACATCACATAATTTAGGAGTGGTAATTAGAGCTGTTCCCGTCAAGCGTCAAGCGTCAAGAGAACTTTGAAGGCAGCCAGCAGCCATACAGGAATTCCAAATATAATCACTTCTTCCACACATGGTTTAATCACGTACAGTGAAAGCAAGGGATGATCGGCGAGCAAAAAGCAGTGGTAACAGTAAAATGGATATATTAAATGGCGACTTGTTAGTAAATGGTACTTATTTCGAAAAATATATTTAAATAAATGTTACTAGAAATGTACATTTTGGCTCTAACGTGTGCAGAAGCACACAGCAATAATTCTGAAAATAAATTGTTTCGTTTTAGAAATGATCAAAACGTGTATTTCCTTAAAAATCTTGAGTTCAAAAATATTCATGATTGCAATACTTCCATATATACATTTGTATATGAAAGAAAATACATTCAATTTACAATTATACAAGATAAATAATAATTATGTCTTAGATAAAATCTTAAATATTTTTCTAAAATTTTCTTTCATCGAAAGATATAAGAATGGAAAAACATTTCAGCAAAATAAAACTATGTATGTATATATTTATATATATAATATACCGTCCAGAATCCCTCCACTTCCTTCTTCTGCTTTACAGCAGGACGTAATCCAGTGCAGCATCCGTTTGAAAAATCCCATGTCAGTTTGTAAGTATGTAAATCGTTTTATAAGAAAACTATATCTATGGAAACGCACGTCTCTATTGTTTAGTATTATTGAAAACAAGCTTTATTAGTAATATATGCAATGCGATGCGAGCACTGAAATTCATACTATTTTAAATAAAAATGAGGAGTGACCTGCACTCGACTTTCTTTTACGTAGTGTTCATTACAAATATATATCCCAACCAAACTGTTAAGAAATACCAATAGTCCACAGTAATATCCTGAAATTGTACCATTTAGCTTATAATTTGATTACGTTATCAAATACAGTTTCTACAATATGAAACACAGATGTTGATTCTTTGAAATTCACCTTATAAACATATTCAAATATAAGTTTTAATACGTACTATTTCTTAAAATATATTTTAATATTTATCTGCAATAACCATAAGCACGTTCTCAGTCAATCAATTTGTGTTAATCAGTGCAAAATTATTTCTATTTTGTTTATTTGTCAATTTTTTTCAGGCATAGCGCACACTATTTCTTAAAGAAATATCTCACAAATGTATAACTATGGCAACATAAATAAGATATTTAAGATTTTCCGTAGCAGTTTTCTCGTAACTGGTACATTTATTGTAGAAACTTTTCAAATAAATGTTGTGGGAAATATTAATATCTTTTATTATAATCATAATTATTTTTGTCATAAGTGCAGCCGTTCTAGTGATATTGGAGATAGAACATAGGAGGTGCACATCTAGACCATATACCAGTCTTAAGTTAGAAGTTTCACAATTCTACGTTCGACAGTTTTGGCTCTAGAGCGTTCACTGACACACACACAGACGACATTCTGAAATAGTCACATTCGATTCAGGGAAGCTTAAAACGTGTATATCCGGTGTGTATATTACAAGACTTACTTATTACTTCGTATATGAAAGTAAAAAGGAAACAGGAGTAGAAGTTGTTATATATCTGTTCAGTGAATGTTTTAATTTTATTATTTATTTAGAAAATCAATTTTAGCTCGTCGTACGATAGTGCAAGACATCTATAGTATTTGGTTGTGTGTCTGTAATATGCTCGGATCAAAAAAGAAATCTTAACAAATACGTCTCATCTTGTCGCCCTGAATCCAAGAATATTCATAACTCATGTCCTCGGTCGGTCGTAAGACCTGATACTGTCACCGCATTTCTCCGAAGGTACCGGACCGATTATACTGAATATTTGTATAAAAAAATAAATATATTTTAAATACAAATACTTTTTGACAAGATTTTGTACGCGTAAAACGCGTCGAACGTTGCGAGCAGTGGTTCTTTATTATTACGGCCTTTTGGTTAACAATTTCAAAAAATTATATAAATATAAAAAGTCTTACATTTAATTTGAGATTATACTGATAATTTTTTTTTAGTGCATATTTTAAAATTCAAAATTATAATATTTACTAATTTTTTTCGGGCTTTTGGTTAACAAAATGAAAAAATCTTGTAAACATAAAATATCATAGAATTTTTAATAAAATTCTTAAATGCTTCAATTATTTTTATAAGGGCAGTATTAAGGGGGGCTCTAAATTTTGGGGCCCTATAACTCGGGAAGTATACCGGCGATTGGATATATAGTGCGAGCGGATTCAAATAGGATGCCAAATAATATGTGTACAAAATTTATATTAAATTGATAAAAAAAAATTTAGTGCATATTTATAAATTCAAAATTATAATATTTTATGGCCTTTGGGTTGACAGTATGCAAAAATCTTGAAGACATAAAATATCTTAGAATTTCTTGTACCATTAAGTGGGGCTCCAAATATAAATTTATATTATGTATTTATATTTTTATTTTCTTGTCTCATCGTCCTGAATCCAAAAGTATATAACTTATATACTTGGATGTTATTCGCTCACTCGTTAGACTAAATTGGTGACCTCTATTCCTCTGCAGTAACAAAAGCGATTAGAACATAATTTGCTACACATAATACATAATGGCCTATCTGAGTTTGCTCGCACTTAAAATCTAATACTTCTCGAGTTATACATATAACATATATACTTTGGTGGGTTTCCAGATATTCAAAAATCAATATGTATTTTAACTAGAAAAATTTGCTTTTAAAATAACAATTTTAAATGGCGATTTTACAGTAAATTGTATATATTTCGCAAAATCTTTTCAAACAAATATAAATTCAGAACTAAATATAATTATTTATTATGTTTTACATTTTTTCTCTAACTTATATATATATATATATATAACAGATATTCAAAATCCACTATGTATATCTACTAGAAAAATATTCTTTTAATATAACAATTTTTAATGGCGATTTTACAGTAAATTGTACATATTTCGCAAAAACTTTTCAAACAAATATAAATTCAGAACTAAATATATTTATTTATTATGTTTTACATATTTTCTCTAACTTATGTGGGTTTCCAGATATTCAAAAATCAATATGTAATTTAACTAGAAAAATGTTCTTTTAAAATAACAATTTTAAATGCCGATTTTACAGTAAATTATACATATTTCGCAAAAACCTTTCAAACAAATATAAATTCAGAACTAAATATATTTATTTATTATGTTTTACATTTTTTCTCTAACTTATATATATAACAGATATTCAGAAATCACTATGTATTTTAACTAAAAAAATATTCTTTTATAATAACAATTTTAAATGGCGATTTTACAGTAAATTGTACATATTTCGCAAAAACTTTTCAAACAAATATAAATTCAGAACTAAATATATATATTTATTATGTTTTACATTTTTTCTCTTACTTATGTGGGTTTCCAGATATTCAAAAATCAATATGTATTTTAACTAGAAAAATGTTCTTTTAAATTAACAATTTTGAATGGCGATTTTACAGTAAATTGTACATATTTCGCAAAAACCTTTCAAACAAATATAAATTCAGAACTAAATATATTTATTTATTATGTTTTACATTTTTTCTCAAACTTAAATATATAACAGATATTCAGAAATCACTATGTATTTTAACTAGAAAAATATTATTTTAAAATAACAATTTTAGATGGCGATTTTACAGTAAATTGTACATATTTCGCAAAAACTTTTCATACATATATAAATTCAGAACTAAATATATATATTTATTATGTTTTACATTTTTTCTCTAACTTATGTGGATTTCCAGATATTCAAAAATCAATATGTAATTTAACTAGAAAAATGTTCTTTTAAAATAACAATTTTGAATGGCGATTTTACAGTAAATTGTACATATTTCGCAAAAACCTTTCAAACAAATATAAATTCAGAACTAAATATATTTATTTATTATGTTTTACATTTTTTCTCTAACTTATATATATAACAGATATTCAGAAATCACTATGTATTTTAACTAAAAAAATATTCTTTTATAATAACAATTTTAAATGGCGATTTTACAGTAAATTGTACATATTTCGCAAAAACTTTTCAAACAAATATAAATTCAGAACTAAATATATTTATTTATTATGTTTTACATTTTTTCTCTTACTTATGTGGGTTTTCAGATATTCAAAAATCAATATGTATTTTAACTAGAAAAATGTTCTTTTAAATTAACAATTTTGAATGGCGATTTTACAGTAAATTGTACATATTTCGCAAAAACCTTTCAAACAAATATAAATTCAGAACTAAATATATTTATTTATTATGTTTTACATTTTTTCTCAAACTTAAATATATAACAGATATTCAGAAATCACTATGTATTTTAACTAGAAAAATATTATTTTAAAATAACAATTTTAAATGGCGATTTTACAGTAAATTGTACATATTTCGCAAAAACTTTTCATACAAATATAAATTCAGAACTAAATATATATATTTATTATGTTTTACATTTTTTCTCTAACTTATGTGGATTTCCAGATATTCAAAAATCAATATGTAATTTAACTAGAAAAATGTTCTTTTAAAATAACAATTATGAATGGCGATTTTTCAGTAAATTGTACATATTTCGCAAAAACCTTTCAAACAAATATAAATTCAGAACTAAATATATTTATTTATTATGTATTGTTATTTTAAAAGAATATTTTTTTTAGTTAAAATACATAGTGATTTCTGAATATCTGTTATATATATATAAGTTAGAGAAAAAATGTAAAACATAATAAATAAATATATTTAGTTCTGAATTTATATTTGTTTGAAAAGTTTTTGCGAAATATGTACAATTTACTGTAAAATCGGCATTTAAAATTGTTATTTTAAAATAATAATTTTCTAGTTTAAATACATTGTGATTTTTGAATATCAGGAACTCCACATATGTTAGAGAAAAAATGTAAAACATAATAAATAAATATATTTAGTTCTGAATTTATATTTGTTTGAAAAGTTTTTGAGAAATATGTACAATTTACTTTAAAATCGGCATTTAAAATTGTGATTTTAAAAGAAAATTTTTCTAGTTAAAATACATATTGATTTTTGAATATCTGGAAACCCACATAAGTTAGAGAAAAAATGTAAAACATAATAAATAAATATATTTAGTTCTGAATTTATATTTGTTTAAAAGGTTTTTGCGAAATAAATACAATTTACTGTAAAATCGCCATTTAAAATTGTTATTTTAAAAGAACATTTTTCTCGTTAAAATACATATTGATCTTTGCATATCTGGAAACCCACATAAGTAAGAAAAAAAATTTAAAACATAATAAATAAATATATTTAGTTCTGAATTTATATTTGTTTGAAAGGTTTTTGCGAAATATGTACAATTTACTGTAAAATCGCCATTTAAAATTGTTATTTTAAAAGAACATTTTTCTAGTTCAAATACATATTGATTTTTGAATATCTGGAAACCCACATAAGTTAGAGAAAAAATGTAAAACATAATAAATAAATATATTTAGTTCTGAATTTATATTTGTTTGAAAGGTTTTTGCGAAATATGTACAATTTACTGTAAAATCGCCATTCAAAATTGTTATTTTAAAAGAACATTTTTCTAGTTAAATTACATATTGATTTTTGAATATCTGGAAATCCACATAAGTTAGAGAAAAAATGTAAAACATAATAAATATATATATTTAGTTCTGAATTTATATTTGTATGAAAAGTTTTTGCGAAATATGTACAATTTACTGTAAAATCGCCATTTAAAATTGTTATTTTAAAATAATATTTTTCTAGTTAAAATACATAGTGATTTCTGAATATCTGTTATATATTTAAGTTTGAGAAAAAATGCAAAACATAATAAATAAATATATTTAGTTCTGAATTTATATTTGTTTGAAAGGTTTTTGCGAAATATGTACAATTTACTGTAAAATCGCCATTCAAAATTGTTAATTTAAAAGAACATTTTTCTAGTTAAAATACATATTGATTTTTGAATATCTGGAAACCCACATAAGTAAGAGAAAAAATGTAAAACATAATAAATATATATATTTAGTTCTGAATTTATATTTGTTTGAAAAGTTTTTGCGAAATATGTACAATTTACTGTAAAATCGCCATTTAAAATTGTTATTATAAAAGAATATTTTTTTAGTTAAAATACATAGTGATTTCTGAATATCTGTTATATATATAAGTTAGAGAAAAAATGTAAAACATAATAAATAAATATATTTAGTTCTGAATTTATATTTGTTTGAAAGGTTTTTGCGAAATATGTATAATTTACTGTAAAATCGGCATTTAAAATTGTTATTTTAAAAGAACATTTTTCTAGTTAAAATACATATTGATTTTTGAATATCTGGAAACCCACATAAGTTAGAGAAAATATGTAAAACATAATAAATAAATATATTTAGTTCTGAATTTATATTTGTTTGAAAAGTTTTTGCGAAATATGTACAATTTACTGTAAAATCGCCATTAAAAATTGTTATATTAAAAGAATATTTTTCTAGTAGATATACATAGTGGATTTTGAATATCTGTTATATATATATATATATATATATATAAGTTAGAGAAAAAATGTAAAACATAATAAATAATTATATTTAGTTCTGAATTTATATTTGTTTGAAAAGATTTTGCGAAATATATACAATTTACTGTAAAATCGCCATTTAAAATTGATATTTTAAAAGCAAATTTTTCTAGTTAAAATACATATTGATTTTTGAATATCTGGAAACCCACCAAAGTATATATGTTATATGTATAACTCGAGAAGTATTAGATTTTAAGTGCGAGCAAACTCAGATAGGCCAGCATGTATTATGTGTAGCAAATTATGTTCTAATCGCTTTTGTAACTGCAGAGGAATAGAGGTCACCAATTTAGTCTAACGAGTGAGCGAATAACATCCAAGTATATAAGTTATATACTTTTGGATTCAGGACGATGAGACAAGAAAATAAAAATATAAATACATAATATAAATTTATATTTGGAGCCCCACTTAATGGTACAAGAAATTCTAAGATATTTTATGTCTTCAAGATTTTTGCATACTGTCAACCCAAAGGCCATAAAATATTATAATTTTGAATTTATAAATATGCACTAAATTTTTTTTTATCAATTTAATATAAATTTTGTACACATATTATTTGGCATCCTATTTGAATCCGCTCGCACTATATATCCAATCGCCGGTATACTTCCCGAGTTATAGGGCCCCAAAATTTAGAGCCCCCCTTAATACTGCCCTTATAAAAATAATTGAAGCATTTAAGAATTTTACTAAAAATTCTATGATATTTTATGTTTACAAGATTTTTTCATTTTGTTAACCAAAAGCCCGAAAAAAATTAGTAAATATTATAATTTTGAATTTTAAAATATGCACTAAAAAAAAATTATCAGTATAATCTCAAATTAAATGTAAGACTTTTTATATTTATATAATTTTTTCAAATTGTTAACCAAAAGGCCGTAATAATAAAGAACCACTGCTCGCAACGTTCGACGCGTTTTACGCGTACAAAATCTTGTCAAAAAGTATTTGTATTTAAAATATATTTATTTTTTTATACAAATATTCAGTATAATCGGTCCGGTACCTTCGGAGAAATGCGGTGACAGTATCAGGTCTTACGACCGACCGAGGACATGAGTTATGAATATTCTTGGATTCAGGGCGACAAGATGAGACGTATTTGTTAAGATTTCTTTTTTGATCCGAGCATATTACAGACACACAACCAAATACTATAGATGTCTTGCACTATCGTACGACGAGCTAAAATTGATTTTCTAAATAAATAATAAAATGAAAACATTCACTGAACAGATATATAACAACTTCTACTCCTGTTTCCTTTTTACTTTCATATACGAAGTAATAAGTAAGTCTTGTAATATACACACCGGATATACACGTTTTAGTGCATATTTATAAATTCAAAATTATAATATTTTATGGCCTTTGGGTTGACAGTATGCAAAAATCTTGAAGACATAAAATATCTTAGAATTTCTTGTACCATTAAGTGGGGCTCCAAATATAAATTTATATTATGTATTTATATTTTTATTTTCTTGTCTCATCGTCCTGAATCCAAAAGTATATAACTTATATACTTGGATGTTATTCGCTCACTCGTTAGACTAAATTGGTGACCTCTATTCCTCTGCAGTTACAAAAGCGATTAGAACATAATTTGCTACACATAATACATGCTGGCCTATCTGAGTTTGCTCGCACTTAAAATCTAATACTTCTCGAGTTATACATATAACATATATACTTTGGTGGGTTTCCAGATATTCAAAAATCAATATGTATTTTAAATAGAAAAATTTGCTTTTAAAATAACAATTTTAAATGGCGATTTTACAGTAAATTGTATATATTTCGCAAAATCTTTTCAAACAAATATAAATTCAGAACTAAATATAATTATTTATTATGTTTTACATTTTTTCTCTAACTTATATATATATATATATATATATATATAACAGATATTCAAAATCCACTATGTATATCTACTAGAAAAATATTCTTTTAATATAACAATTTTTAATGGCGATTTTACAGTAAATTGTACATATTTCGCAAAAACTTTTCAAACAAATATAAATTCAGAACTAAATATATTTATTTATTATGTTTTACATATTTTCTCTAACTTATGTGGGTTTCCAGATATTCAAAAATCAATATGTATTTTAACTAGAAAAATGTTCTTTTAAAATAACAATTTTAAATGCCGATTTTTAAAGTAAATTATACATATTTCGCAAAAACCTTTCAAACAAATATAAATTCAGAACTAAATATATTTATTTATTATGTTTTACATTTTTTCTCTAACTTATATATATAACAGATATTCAGAAATCACTATGTATTTTAACTAAAAAAATATTCTTTTATAATAACAATTTTAAATGGCGATTTTACAGTAAATTGTACATATTTCGCAAAAACTTTTCAAACAAATATAAATTCAGAACTAAATATATTTATTTATTATGTTTTACATTTTTTCTCTTACTTATGTGGGTTTCCAGATATTCAAAAATCAATATGTATTTTAACTAGAAAAATGTTCTTTTAAATTAACAATTTTGAATGGCGATTTTACAGTAAATTGTACATATTTCGCAAAAACCTTTCAAACAAATATAAATTCAGAACTAAATATATTTATTTATTATGTTTTACATTTTTTCTCAAACTTAAATATATAACAGATATTCAGAAATCACTATGTATTTTAACTAGAAAAATATAATTTTAAAATAACAATTTTAGATGGCGATTTTACAGTAAATTGTACATATTTCGCAAAAACTTTTCATACAAATATAAATTCAGAGCTAAATATATATATTTATTATGTTTTACATTTTTTCTCTAACTTATGTGGAATTCCAGATATTCAAAAATCAATATGTAATTTAACTAGAAAAATGTTCTTTTAAAATAACAATTTTGAATGGCGATTTTACAGTAAATTGTACATATTTCGCAAAAACCTTTCAAACAAATATATATTCAGAACTAAATATATTTATTTATTATGTTTTACATTTTTTCTCTAACTTATATATATAACAGATATTCAGAAATCACTATGTATTTTAACTAAAAAAATATTCTTTTATAGTAACAATTTTAAATGGCGATTTTACAGTAAATTGTACATATTTCGCAAAAACTTTTCAAACAAATAAAAATTCAGAACTAAATATAATTATTTATTATGTTTTACATTTTTTCTCTTACTTATGTGGGTTTTCAGATATTCAAAAATCAATATGTATTTTAACTAGAAAAATGTTCTTTTAAATTAACAATTTTGAATGGCGAATTTACAGTAAATTGTACATATTTCGCAAAAACCTTTCAAACAAATATAAATTCAGAACTAAATATATTTATTTATTATGTTTTACATTTTTTCTCAAACTTAAATATATAACAGATATTCAGAAATCACTATGTATTTTAACTAGAAAAATATAATTTTAAAATAACAATTTTAGATGGCGATTTTACAGTAAATTGTACATATTTCGCAAAAACTTTTCATACTAATATAAATTCAGAACTAAATATATATATTTATTATGTTTTACATTTTTTCTCTAACTTATGTGGATTTCCAGATATTCAAAAATCAATATGTAATTTAACTAGAAAAATGTTCTTTTAAAATAACAATTTTGAATGGCGATTTTACAGTAAATTGTACATATTTCGCAAAAACCTTTCAAACAAATATATATTCAGAACTAAATATATTTATTTATTAAGTTTTACATTTTTTCTCTAACTTATATATATAACAGATATTCAGAAATCACTATGTATTTATTACTAAAAAAATATTCTTTTATAATAACAATTTTAAATGGCGATTTTACAGTAAATTGTACATATTTCGCAAAAAATTTTCAAACAAATAAAAATTCAGAACTAAATATAATTATTTATTATGTTTTACATTTTTTCCCTTACTTATGTGGGTTTTCAGATATTCAAAAATCAATATGTATTTTAACTAGAAAAATGTTCTTTTAAATTAACAATTTTGAATGGCGATTTTACAGTAAATTGTACATATTTCGCAAAAACCTTTCAAACAAATATAAATTCAGAACTAAATATATTTATTTATTATGTTTTACATTTTTTCTCAAACTTAAATATATAACAGATATTCAGAAATCACTATGTATTTTAACTAGAAAAATATTATTTTAAAATAACAATTTTAGATGGCGATTTTACAGTAAATTGTACATATTTCGCAAAAACTTTTCATACAAATATAAATTCAGAACTAAATATATATATTTATTATGTTTTACATTTTTTCTCTAACTTATGTGGATTTCCAGATATTCAAAAATCAATATGTAATTTAACTAGAAAAATGTTCTTTTAAAATAACAATTTTGAATGGCGATTTTACAGTAAATTGTACATATTTCGCAAAAACTGTAGTTGTACAACTACAACTACAACTACAACTACAACTACAACTACAACTACAACTACAACTACAACTACAACTACAACTACAACTACAACTACAACTACAACTACAACCACAACTACAACTACAACTACAACTACAACTACAACTACAACTACAACTACAACTACAACTACAACTACAACTACAACTACAACTACAACTACAACTACAACTACAACTACAACTACAACTACAACTACAACTACAACTACAACTACAACTACAACTACAACTACAACTACAACTACAACTACAACTACAACTACAACTACAACTACAACTACAACTACAACTACAACTACAACTACAACCACAACTACAACTACAACTACAACTACAACTACAACTACAACTACAACTACAACTACAACTACAACTACAACTACAACTACAACTACAACTACAACTACAACTACAACTACAACTACAACTACAACTACAACTACAACTACAACTACAACTACAACTACAACTACAACTACAACTACAACTACAACTACAACTACAACTACAACTACAACTACAACTACAACTACAACTACAACTACAACTACAACTACAACTACAACTACAACTACAACTACAACTACAACTACAACTACAACTACAACTACAACTACAACTACAACTACAACTACAACTACAACTACAACTACAACTACAACTACAACTACAACTACAACTACAACTACAACTACAACTACAACTACAACTACAACTACAACTACAACTACAACTACAACTACAACTACAACTACAACTACAACTACAACTACAACTACAACTACAACTACAACTACAACTACAACTACAACTACAACTACAATTACAACTACAACTACAACTACAACTACAACTACAACTACAACTACAACTACAATTACAACTACAACTACAACTACAACTACAACTACAACTACAACTACAGCTACAACTACAACTACAACTACAACTACAACTACAACTACAACTACAACTACAACTACAACTATAACTACAACTACAACTACAACTACAACTACAACAACAACTACAACTACAACTACAACTACAACTACAACTACAACTACAACTACAACTACAACTACAACTACAACTACAACTACAACTACAACTACAACTACAACTACAACTACAACTACAACTACAACTACAACTACAACTACAACTACAACTACAACTACAACTACAACTACAACTACAACTACAACTACAACTACAACTACAACTACAACTACAACTACAACTACAACTACAACTACAACTACAACTACAACTACAACTACAACTACAACTACAACTACAACTACAACTACAACTACAACTACAACTACAACTACAACTACAACTACAACTACAACTACAACTACAACTACAACTACAACTACAACTACAACTACAACTACAACTACAACTACAACTACAACTACAACTACAACTACAACTACAACTACAACTACAACTACAACTACAACTACAACTACAACTACAACTACAACTACAACTACAACTACAACTACAACTACAACTACAACTACAACTACAACTACAACTACAACTACAACTACAACTACAACTACAACTACAACTACAACTACAACTACAACTACAACTACAACTACAACTACAACTACAACTACAACTACAACTACAACTACAACTACAACTACAACTACAACTACAACTACAACTACAACTACAACTACAACTACAACTACAACTACAACTACAACTACAACTACAACTACAACTACAACTACAACTACAACTACAACTACAACTACAACTACAACTACAACTACAACTACAACTACAACTACAACTACAACTACAACTACAACTACAACTACAACTACAACTACAACTACAACTACAACTACAACTACAACTACAACTACAACTACAACTACAACTACAACTACAACTACAACTACAACTACAACTACAACTACAACTACAACTACAACTACAACTACAACTACAACTACAACTACAACTACAACTACAACTACAACTACAACTACAACTACAACTACAACTACAACTACAACTACAACTACAACTACAACTACAACTACAACTACAACTACAACTACAACTACAACTACAACTACAACTACAACTACAACTACAACTACAACTACAACTACAACTACAACTACAACTACAACTACAACTACAACTACAACTACAACTACAACTACAACTACAACTACAACTACAACTACAACTACAACTACAACTACAACTACAACTACAACTACAACTACAACTACAACTACAACTACAACTACAACTACAACTACAACTACAACTACAACTACAACTACAACTACAACTACAACTACAACTACAACTACAACTACAACTACAACTACAACTACAACTACAACTACAACTACAACTACAACTACAACTACAACTACAACTACAACTACAACTACAACTACAACTACAACTACAACTACAACTACAACTACAACTACAACTACAACTACAACTACAACTACAACTACAACTACAACTACAACTACAACTACAACTACAACTACAACTACAACTACAACTACAACTACAACTACAACTACAACTACAACTACAACTACAACTACAACTACAACTACAACTACAACTACAACTACAACTACAACTACAACTACAACTACAACTACAACTACAACTACAACTACAACTACAACTACAACTACAACTACAACTACAACTACAACTACAACTACAACTACAACTACAACTACAACTACAACTACAACTACAACTACAACTACAACTACAACTACAACTACAACTACAACTACAACTACAACTACAACTACAACTACAACTACAACTACAACTACAACTACAACTACAACTACAACTACAACTACAACTACAACTACAACTACAACTACAACTACAACTACAACTACAACTACAACTACAACTACAACTACAACTACAACTACAACTACAACTACAACTACAACTACAACTACAACTACAACTACAACTACAACTACAACTACAACTACAACTACAACTACAACTACAACTACAACTACAACTACAACTACAACTACAACTACAACTACAACTACAACTACAACTACAACTACAACTACAACTACAACTACAACTACAACTACAACTACAACTACAACTACAACTACAACTACAACTACAACTACAACTACAACTACAACTACAACTACAACTACAACTACAACTACAACTACAACTACAACTACAACTACAACTACAACTACAACTACAACTACAACTACAACTACAACTACAACTACAACTACAACTACAACTACAACTACAACTACAACTACAACTACAACTACAACTACAACTACAACTACAACTACAACTACAACTACAACTACAACTACAACTACAACTACAACTACAACTACAACTACAACTACAACTACAACTACAACTACAACTACAACTACAACTACAACTACAACTACAACTACAACTACAACTACAACTACAACTACAACTACAACTACAACTACAACTACAACTACAACTACAACTACAACTACAACTACAACTACAACTACAACTACAACTACAACTACAACTACAACTACAACTACAACTACAACTACAACTACAACTACAACTACAACTACAACTACAACTACAACTACAACTACAACTACAACTACAACTACAACTACAACTACAACTACAACTACAACTACAACTACAACTACAACTACAACTACAACTACAACTACAACTACAACTACAACTACAACTACAACTACAACTACAACTACAACTACAACTACAACTACAACTACAACTACAACTACAACTACAACTACAACTACAACTACAACTACAACTACAACTACAACTACAACTACAACTACAACTACAACTACAACTACAACTACAACTACAACTACAACTACAACTACAACTACAACTACAACTACAACTACAACTACAACTACAACTACAACTACAACTACAACTACAACTACAACTACAACTACAACTACAACTACAACTACAACTACAATTACAACTACAACTACAAATACAACAACAACTACAACTACAACTACAACTACAACT
>CAKOGD010000059.1:0-122000 GCA_933228885.1 Leistus spinibarbis | reverse complement strand
ATAAAATATAACCAGTCTGTAAAAGCCAATATGCGTGTAAAAGTTTACGCTTATATAAGCCATATTAGGCTGAAATATGATGGCGCTGTCTGAAACTGGCTGTAGCCGGCCAGAGCTGGCAAAAACATGCCTGTATAAGACTGTACCAGCAAGTTACAGCTTGTATAAAACATTACCAGTCAGTAAAAGGTAATATGCGTGTAAAATTTTACACGTACATCAGCCTTATTAGGCTGAAACATAATGGCGCTGTCTGAGACGGGCTGCAACAGACCACAGCTGGCATAAACTTTCCATTATGAGTCGGTACCAGCCAGTTACAAAGTGTATAAAATATTAGCAGTCTGTAAAAGCCAATATGCGTGTGAAATTTTACACGTATATCAGCCTTATTAGGCTGAAATATGATGGCGCTGTCCGAGACCGGCTGTAACTGGACAGAGCTGGCAAAAGCATGCTATTAAGAGTCGGTACCAGCCAGTTACAGATTGTATAAAAGATTACCAGTCTGTAAAAGCTAGTATGCGTGTAAAAGTTTACGCTTATACGTATAAGCCTTATTAGGCTGAAATATGATGGCGCAATCTACAACTACAACTACAACTACAACTACAACTACAACTACAACTACAACTACAACTACAACTACAACTACAACTACAACTACAACTACAACTACAACTACAACTACAACTACAACTACAACTACAACTACAACTACAACTACAACTACAACTACAACTACAACTACAACTACAACTACAACTACAACTACAACTACAACTACAACTACAACTACAACTACAACTACAACTACAACTACAACTACAACTACAACTACAACTACAACTACAACTACAACTACAACTACAACTACAACTACAACTACAACTACAACTACAACTACAACTACAACTACAACTACAACTACAACTACAACTACAACTACAACTACAACTACAACTACAACTACAACTACAACTACAACTACAACTACAACTACAACTACAACTACAACTACAACTACAACTACAACTACAACTACAACTACAACTACAACTACAACTACAACTACAACTACAACTACAACTACAACTACAACTACAACTACAACTACAACTACAACTACAACTACAACTACAACTACAACTACAACTACAACTACAACTACAACTACAACTACAACTACAACTACAACTACAACTACAACTACAACTACAACTACAACTACAACTACAACTACAACTACAACTACAACTACAACTACAACTACAACTACAACTACAACTACAACTACAACTACAACTACAACTACAACTACAACTACAACTACAACTACAACTACAACTACAACTACAACTACAACTACAACTACAACTACAACTACAACTACAACTACAACTACAACTACAACTACAACTACAACTACAACTACAACTACAACTACAACTACAACTACAACTACAACTACAACTACAACTACAACTACAACTACAACTACAACTACAACTACAACTACAACTACAACTACAACTACAACTACAACTACAACTACAACTACAACTACAACTACAACTACAACTACAACTACAACTACAACTACAACTACAACTACAACTACAACTACAACTACAACTACAACTACAACTACAACTACAACTACAACTACAACTACAACTACAACTACAACTACAACTACAACTACAACTACAACTACAACTACAACTACAACTACAACTACAACTACAACTACAACTACAACTACAACTACAACTACAACTACAACTACAACTACAACTACAACTACAACTACAACTACAACTACAACTACAACTACAACTACAACTACAACTACAACTACAACTACAACTACAACTACAACTACAACTACAACTACAACTACAACTACAACTACAACTACAACTACAACTACAACTACAACTACAACTACAACTACAACTACAACTACAACTACAACTACAACTACAACTACAACTACAACTACAACTACAACTACAACTACAACTACAACTACAACTACAACTACAACTACAACTACAACTACAACTACAACTACAACTACAACTACAACTACAACTACAACTACAACTACAACTACAACTACAACTACAACTACAACTACAACTACAACTACAACTACAACTACAACTACAACTACAACTACAACTACAACTACAACTACAACTACAACTACAACTACAACTACAACTACAACTACAACTACAACTACAACTACAACTACAACTACAACTACAACTACAACTACAACTACAACTACAACTACAACTACAACTACAACTACAACTACAACTACAACTACAACTACAACTACAACTACAACTACAACTACAACTACAACTACAACTACAACTACAACTACAACTACAACTACAACTACAACTACAACTACAACTACAACTACAACTACAACTACAACTACAACTACAACTACAACTACAACTACAACTACAACTACAACTACAACTACAACTACAACTACAACTACAACTACAACTACAACTACAACTACAACTACAACTACAACTACAACTACAACTACAACTACAACTACAACTACAACTACAACTACAACTACAACTACAACTACAACTACAACTACAACTACAACTACAACTACAACTACAACTACAACTACAACTACAACTACAACTACAACTACAACTACAACTACAACTACAACTACAACTACAACTACAACTACAACTACAACTACAACTACAACTACAACTACAACTACAACTACAACTACAACTACAACTACAACTACAACTACAACTACAACTACAACTACAACTACAACTACAACTACAACTACAACTACAACTACAACTACAACTACAACTACAACTACAACTACAACTACAACTACAACTACAACTACAACTACAACTACAACTACAACTACAACTACAACTACAACTACAACTACAACTACAACTACAACTACAACTACAACTACAACTACAACTACAACTACAACTACAACTACAACTACAACTACAACTACAACTACAACTACAACTACAACTACAACTACAACTACAACTACAACTACAACTACAACTACAACTACAACTACAACTACAACTACAACTACAACTACAACTACAACTACAACTACAACTACAACTACAACTACAACTACAACTACAACTACAACTACAACTACAACTACAACTACAACTACAACTACAACTACAACTACAACTACAACTACAACTACAACTACAACTACAACTACAACTACAACTACAACTACAACTACAACTACAACTACAACTACAACTACAACTACAACTACAACTACAACTACAACTACAACTACAACTACAACTACAACTACAACTACAACTACAACTACAACTACAACTACAACTACAACTACAACTACAACTACAACTACAACTACAACTACAACTACAACTACAACAACTACAACTACAACTACAACAACTACAACTACAACTACAACAACTACAACTACAACTACAACTACAACTACAACTACAACTACAACTACAACTACAACTACAACTACAACTACAACTACAACTACAACTACAACTACAACTACAACTACAACTACAACTACAACTACAACTACAACTACAACTACAACTACAACTACAACTACAACTACAACTACAACTACAACTACAACTACAACTACAACTACAACTACAACTACAACTACAACTACAACTACAACTACAACTACAACTACAACTACAACTACAACTACAACTACAACTACAACTACAACTACAACTACAACTACAACTACAACTACAACTACAACTACAACTACAACTACAACTACAACTACAACTACAACTACAACTACAACTACAACTACAACTACAACTACAACTACAACTACAACTACAACTACAACTACAACTACAACTACAACTACAACTACAACTACAACTACAACTACAACTACAACTACAACTACAACTACAACTACAACTACAACTACAACTACAACTACAACTACAACTACAACTACAACTACAACTACAACTACAACTACAACTACAACTACAACTACAACTACAACTACAACTACAACTACAACTACAACTACAACTACAACTACAACTACAACTACAACTACAACTACAACTACAACTACAACTACAACTACAACTACAACTACAACTACAACTACAACTACAACTACAACTACAACTACAACTACAACTACAACTACAACTACAACTACAACTACAACTACAACTACAACTACAACTACAACTACAACTACAACTACAACTACAACTACAACTACAACTACAACTACAACTACAACTACAACTACAACTACAACTACAACTACAACTACAACTACAACTACAACTACAACTACAACTACAACTACAACTACAACTACAACTACAACTACAACTACAACTACAACTACAACTACAACTACAACTACAACTACAACTACAACTACAACTACAACTACAACTACAACTACAACTACAACTACAACTACAACTACAACTACAACTACAACTACAACTACAACTACAACTACAACTACAACTACAACTACAACTACAACTACAACTACAACTACAACTACAACTACAACTACAACTACAACTACAACTACAACTACAACTACAACTACAACTACAACTACAACTACAACTACAACTACAACTACAACTACAACTACAACTACAACTACAACTACAACTACAACTACAACTACAACTACAACTACAACTACAACTACAACTACAACTACAACTACAACTACAACTACAACTACAACTACAACTACAACTACAACTACAACTACAACTACAACTACAACTACAACTACAACTACAACTACAACTACAACTACAACTACAACTACAACTACAACTACAACTACAACTACAACTACAACTACAACTACAACTACAACTACAACTACAACTACAACTACAACTACAACTACAACTACAACTACAACTACAACTACAACTACAACTACAACTACAACTACAACTACAACTACAACTACAACTACAACTACAACTACAACTACAACTACAACTACAACTACAACTACAACTACAACTACAACTACAACTACAACTACAACTACAACTACAACTACAACTACAACTACAACTACAACTACAACTACAACTACAACTACAACTACAACTACAACTACAACTACAACTACAACTACAACTACAACTACAACTACAACTACAACTACAACTACAACTACAACTACAACTACAACTACAACTACAACTACAACTACAACTACAACTACAACTACAACTACAACTACAACTACAACTACAACTACAACTACAACTACAACTACAACTACAACTACAACTACAACTACAACTACAACTACAACTACAACTACAACTACAACTACAACTACAACTACAACTACAACTACAACTACAACTACAACTACAACTACAACTACAACTACAACTACAACTACACAACTACAACTACAACTACAACTACAACTACAACTACAACTACAACTACAACTACAACTACAACTACAACTACAACTACAACTACAACTACAACTACAACTACAACTACAACTACAACTACAACTACAACTACAACTACAACTACAACTACAACTACAACTACAACTACAACTACAACTACAACTACAACTACAACTACAACTACAACTACAACTACAACTACAACTACAACTACAACTACAACTACAACTACAACTACAACTACAACTACAACTACAACTACAACTACAACTACAACTACAACTACAACTACAACTACAACTACAACTACAACTACAACTACAACTACAACTACAACTACAACTACAACTACAACTACAACTACAACTACAACTACAACTACAACTACAACTACAACTACAACTACAACTACAACTACAACTACAACTACAACTACAACTACAACTACAACTACAACTACAACTACAACTACAACTACAACTACAACTACAACTACAACTACAACTACAACTACAACTACAACTACAACTACAACTACAACTACAACTACAACTACAACTACAACTACAACTACAACTACAACTACAACTACAACTACAACTACAACTACAACTACAACTACAACTACAACTACAACTACAACTACAACTACAACTACAACTACAACTACAACTACAACTACAACTACAACTACAACTACAACTACAACTACAACTACAACTACAACTACAACTACAACTACAACTACAACTACAACTACAACTACAACTACAACTACAACTACAACTACAACTACAACTACAACTACAACTACAACTACAACTACAACTACAACTACAACTACAACTACAACTACAACTACAACTACAACTACAACTACAACTACAACTACAACTACAACTACAACTACAACTACAACTACAACTACAACTACAACTACAACTACAACTACAACTACAACTACAACTACAACTACAACTACAACTACAACTACAACTACAACTACAACTACAACTACAACTACAACTACAACTACAACTACAACTACAACTACAACTACAACTACAACTACAACTACAACTACAACTACAACTACAACTACAACTACAACTACAACTACAACTACAACTACAACTACAACTACAACTACAACTACAACTACAACTACAACTACAACTACAACTACAACTACAACTACAACTACAACTACAACTACAACTACAACTACAACTACAACTACAACTACAACTACAACTACAACTACAACTACAACTACAACTACAACTACAACTACAACTACAACTACAACTACAACTACAACTACAACTACAACTACAACTACAACTACAACTACAACTACAACTACAACTACAACTACAACTACAACTACAACTACAACTACAACTACAACTACAACTACAACTACAACTACAACTACAACTACAACTACAACTACAACTACAACTACAACTACAACTACAACTACAACTACAACTACAACTACAACTACAACTACAACTACAACTACAACTACAACTACAACTACAACTACAACTACAACTACAACTACAACTACAACTACAACTACAACTACAACTACAACTACAACTACAACTACAACTACAACTACAACTACAACTACAACTACAACTACAACTACAACTACAACTACAACTACAACTACAACTACAACTACAACTACAACTACAACTACAACTACAACTACAACTACAACTACAACTACAACTACAACTACAACTACAACTACAACTACAACTACAACTACAACTACAACTACAACTACAACTACAACTACAACTACAACTACAACTACAACTACAACTACAACTACAACTACAACTACAACTACAACTACAACTACAACTACAACTACAACTACAACTACAACTACAACTACAACTACAACTACAACTACAACTACAACTACAACTACAACTACAACTACAACTACAACTACAACTACAACTACAACTACAACTACAACTACAACTACAACTACAACTACAACTACAACTACAACTACAACTACAACTACAACTACAACTACAACTACAACTACAACTACAACTACAACTACAACTACAACTACAACTACAACTACAACTACAACTACAACTACAACTACAACTACAACTACAACTACAACTACAACTACAACTACAACTACAACTACAACTACAACTACAACTACAACTACAACTACAACTACAACTACAACTACAACTACAACTACAACTACAACTACAACTACAACTACAACTACAACTACAACTACAACTACAACTACAACTACAACTACAACTACAACTACAACTACAACTACAACTACAACTACAACTACAACTACAACTACAACTACAACTACAACTACAACTACAACTACAACTACAACTACAACTACAACTACAACTACAACTACAACTACAACTACAACTACAACTACAACTACAACTACAACTACAACTACAACTACAACTACAACTACAACTACAACTACAACTACAACTACAACTACAACTACAACTACAACTACAACTACAACTACAACTACAACTACAACTACAACTACAACTACAACTACAACTACAACTACAACTACAACTACAACTACAACTACAACTACAACTACAACTACAACTACAACTACAACTACAACTACAACTACAACTACAACTACAACTACAACTACAACTACAACTACAACTACAACTACAACTACAACTACAACTACAACTACAACTACAACTACAACTACAACTACAACTACAACTACAACTACAACTACAACTACAACTACAACTACAACTACAACTACAACTACAACTACAACTACAACTACAACTACAACTACAACTACAACTACAACTACAACTACAACTACAACTACAACTACAACTACAACTACAACTACAACTACAACTACAACTACAACTACAACTACAACTACAACTACAACTACAACTACAACTACAACTACAACTACAACTACAACTACAACTACAACTACAACTACAACTACAACTACAACTACAACTACAACTACAACTACAACTACAACTACAACTACAACTACAACTACAACTACAACTACAACTACAACTACAACTACAACTACAACTACAACTACAACTACAACTACAACTACAACTACAACTACAACTACAACTACAACTACAACTACAACTACAACTACAACTACAACTACAACTACAACTACAACTACAACTACAACTACAACTACAACTACAACTACAACTACAACTACAACTACAACTACAACTACAACTACAACTACAACTACAACTACAACTACAACTACAACTACAACTACAACTACAACTACAACTACAACTACAACTACAACTACAACTACAACTACAACTACAACTACAACTACAACTACAACTACAACTACAACTACAACTACAACTACAACTACAACTACAACTACAACTACAACTACAACTACAACTACAACTACAACTACAACTACAACTACAACTACAACTACAACTACAACTACAACTACAACTACAACTACAACTACAACTACAACTACAACTACAACTACAACTACAACTACAACTACAACTACAACTACAACTACAACTACAACTACAACTACAACTACAACTACAACTACAACTACAACTACAACTACAACTACAACTACAACTACAACTACAACTACAACTACAACTACAACTACAACTACAACTACAACTACAACTACAACTACAACTACAACTACAACTACAACTACAACTACAACTACAACTACAACTACAACTACAACTACAACTACAACTACAACTACAACTACAACTACAACTACAACTACAACTACAACTACAACTACAACTACAACTACAACTACAACTACAACTACAACTACAACTACAACTACAACTACAACTACAACTACAACTACAACTACAACTACAACTACAACTACAACTACAACTACAACTACAACTACAACTACAACTACAACTACAACTACAACTACAACTACAACTACAACTACAACTACAACTACAACTACAACTACAACTACAACTACAACTACAACTACAACTACAACTACAACTACAACTACAACTACAACTACAACTACAACTACAACTACAACTACAACTACAACTACAACTACAACTACAACTACAACTACAACTACAACTACAACTACAACTACAACTACAACTACAACTACAACTACAACTACAACTACAACTACAACTACAACTACAACTACAACTACAACTACAACTACAACTACAACTACAACTACAACTACAACTACAACTACAACTACAACTACAACTACAACTACAACTACAACTACAACTACAACTACAACTACAACTACAACTACAACTACAACTACAACTACAACTACAACTACAACTACAACTACAACTACAACTACAACTACAACTACAACTACAACTACAACTACAACTACAACTACAACTACAACTACAACTACAACTACAACTACAACTACAACTACAACTACAACTACAACTACAACTACAACTACAACTACAACTACAACTACAACTACAACTACAACTACTACAACTACAACTACAACTACAACTACTACAACTACAACTACAACTACAACTACAACTACAACTACAACTACAACTACAACTACAACTACAACTACAACTACAACTACAACTACAACTACAACTACAACTACAACTACAACTACAACTACAACTACAACTACAACTACAACTACAACTACAACTACAACTACAACTACAACTACAACTACAACTACAACTACAACTACAACTACAACTACAACTACAACTACAACTACAACTACAACTACAACTACAACTACAACTACAACTACAACTACAACTACAACTACAACTACAACTACAACTACAACTACAACTACAACTACAACTACAACTACAACTACAACTACAACTACAACTACAACTACAACTACAACTACAACTACAACTACAACTACAACTACAACTACAACTACAACTACAACTACAACTACAACTACAACTACAACTACAACTACAACTACAACTACAACTACAACTACAACTACAACTACAACTACAACTACAACTACAACTACAACTACAACTACAACTACAACTACAACTACAACTACAACTACAACTACAACTACAACTACAACTACAACTACAACTACAACTACAACTACAACTACAACTACAACTACAACTACAACTACAACTACAACTACAACTACAACTACAACTACAACTACAACTACAACTACAACTACAACTACAACTACAACTACAACTACAACTACAACTACAACTACAACTACAACTACAACTACAACTACAACTACAACTACAACTACAACTACAACTACAACTACAACTACAACTACAACTACAACTACAACTACAACTACAACTACAACTACAACTACAACTACAACTACAACTACAACTACAACTACAACTACAACTACAACTACAACTACAACTACAACTACAACTACAACTACAACTACAACTACAACTACAACTACAACTACAACTACAACTACAACTACAACTACAACTACAACTACAACTACAACTACAACTACAACTACAACTACAACTACAACTACAACTACAACTACAACTACAACTACAACTACAACTACAACTACAACTACAACTACAACTACAACTACAACTACAACTACAACTACAACTACAACTACAACTACAACTACAACTACAACTACAACTACAACTACAACTACAACTACAACTACAACTACAACTACAACTACAACTACAACTACAACTACAACTACAACTACAACTACAACTACAACTACAACTACAACTACAACTACAACTACAACTACAACTACAACTACAACTACAACTACAACTACAACTACAACTACAACTACAACTACAACTACAACTACAACTACAACTACAACTACAACTACAACTACAACTACAACTACAACTACAACTACAACTACAACTACAACTACAACTACAACTACAACTACAACTACAACTACAACTACAACTACAACTACAACTACAACTACAACTACAACTACAACTACAACTACAACTACAACTACAACTACAACTACAACTACAACTACAACTACAACTACAACTACAACTACAACTACAACTACAACTACAACTACAACTACAACTACAACTACAACTACAACTACAACTACAACTACAACTACAACTACAACTACAACTACAACTACAACTACAACTACAACTACAACTACAACTACAACTACAACTACAACTACAACTACAACTACAACTACAACTACAACTACAACTACAACTACAACTACAACTACAACTACAACTACAACTACAACTACAACTACAACTACAACTACAACTACAACTACAACTACAACTACAACTACAACTACAACTACAACTACAACTACAACTACAACTACAACTACAACTACAACTACAACTACAACTACAACTACAACTACAACTACAACTACAACTACAACTACAACTACAACTACAACTACAACTACAACTACAACTACAACTACAACTACAACTACAACTACAACTACAACTACAACTACAACTACAACTACAACTACAACTACAACTACAACTACAACTACAACTACAACTACAACTACAACTACAACTACAACTACAACTACAACTACAACTACAACTACAACTACAACTACAACTACAACTACAACTACAACTACAACTACAACTACAACTACAACTACAACTACAACTACAACTACAACTACAACTACAACTACAACTACAACTACAACTACAACTACAACTACAACTACAACTACAACTACAACTACAACTACAACTACAACTACAACTACAACTACAACTACAACTACAACTACAACTACAACTACAACTACAACTACAACTACAACTACAACTACAACTACAACTACAACTACAACTACAACTACAACTACAACTACAACTACAACTACAACTACAACTACAACTACAACTACAACTACAACTACAACTACAACTACAACTACAACTACAACTACAACTACAACTACAACTACAACTACAACTACAACTACAACTACAACTACAACTACAACTACAACTACAACTACAACTACAACTACAACTACAACTACAACTACAACTACAACTACAACTACAACTACAACTACAACTACAACTACAACTACAACTACAACTACAACTACAACTACAACTACAACTACAACTACAACTACAACTACAACTACAACTACAACTACAACTACAACTACAACTACAACTACAACTACAACTACAACTACAACTACAACTACAACTACAACTACAACTACAACTACAACTACAACTACAACTACAACTACAACTACAACTACAACTACAACTACAACTACAACTACAACTACAACTACAACTACAACTACAACTACAACTACAACTACAACTACAACTACAACTACAACTACAACTACAACTACAACTACAACTACAACTACAACTACAACTACAACTACAACTACAACTACAACTACAACTACAACTACAACTACAACTACAACTACAACTACAACTACAACTACAACTACAACTACAACTACAACTACAACTACAACTACAACTACAACTACAACTACAACTACAACTACAACTACAACTACAACTACAACTACAACTACAACTACAACTACAACTACAACTACAACTACAACTACAACTACAACTACAACTACAACTACAACTACAACTACAACTACAACTACAACTACAACTACAACTACAACTACAACTACAACTACAACTACAACTACAACTACAACTACAACTACAACTACAACTACAACTACAACTACAACTACAACTACAACTACAACTACAACTACAACTACAACTACAACTACAACTACAACTACAACTACAACTACAACTACAACTACAACTACAACTACAACTACAACTACAACTACAACTACAACTACAACTACAACTACAACTACAACTACAACTACAACTACAACTACAACTACAACTACAACTACAACTACAACTACAACTACAACTACAACTACAACTACAACTACAACTACAACTACAACTACAACTACAACTACAACTACAACTACAACTACAACTACAACTACAACTACAACTACAACTACAACTACAACTACAACTACAACTACAACTACAACTACAACTACAACTACAACTACAACTACAACTACAACTACAACTACAACTACAACTACAACTACAACTACAACTACAACTACAACTACAACTACAACTACAACTACAACTACAACTACAACTACAACTACAACTACAACTACAACTACAACTACAACTACAACTACAACTACAACTACAACTACAACTACAACTACAACTACAACTACAACTACAACTACAACTACAACTACAACTACAACTACAACTACAACTACAACTACAACTACAACTACAACTACAACTACAACTACAACTACAACTACAACTACAACTACAACTACAACTACAACTACAACTACAACTACAACTACAACTACAACTACAACTACAACTACAACTACAACTACAACTACAACTACAACTACAACTACAACTACAACTACAACTACAACTACAACTACAACTACAACTACAACTACAACTACAACTACAACTACAACTACAACTACAACTACAACTACAACTACAACTACAACTACAACTACAACTACAACTACAACTACAACTACAACTACAACTACAACTACAACTACAACTACAACTACAACTACAACTACAACTACAACTACAACTACAACTACAACTACAACTACAACTACAACTACAACTACAACTACAACTACAACTACAACTACAACTACAACTACAACTACAACTACAACTACAACTACAACTACAACTACAACTACAACTACAACTACAACTACAACTACAACTACAACTACAACTACAACTACAACTACAACTACAACTACAACTACAACTACAACTACAACTACAACTACAACTACAACTACAACTACAACTACAACTACAACTACAACTACAACTACAACTACAACTACAACTACAACTACAACTACAACTACAACTACAACTACAACTACAACTACAACTACAACTACAACTACAACTACAACTACAACTACAACTACAACTACAACTACAACTACAACTACAACTACAACTACAACTACAACTACAACTACAACTACAACTACAACTACAACTACAACTACAACTACAACTACAACTACAACTACAACTACAACTACAACTACAACTACAACTACAACTACAACTACAACTACAACTACAACTACAACTACAACTACAACTACAACTACAACTACAACTACAACTACAACTACAACTACAACTAACAACTACAACTACAACTACAACTACAACTACAACTACAACTACAACTACAACTACAACTACAACTACAACTACAACTACAACTACAACTACAACTACAACTACAACAACTACAACTACAACTACAACTACAACTACAACTACAACTACAACTACAACTACAACTACTACTACAACTACAAATACAACTTCAACTACAACTACAACTACAACTACAACTACAACTACAACTACAACTACAACTACAACTACAACTACAACTACAACTACAACTACAACTACAACTACAACTACAACTACAACTACAACTACAACTACAACTACAACTACAACTACAACTACAACTACAACTACAACTACAACTACAACTACAACTACAACTACAACTACAACTACAACTACAACTACAACTACAACTACAACTACAACTACAACTACAACTACAACTACAACTACAACTACAACTACAACTACAACTACAACTACAACTACAACTACAACTACAACTACAACTACAACTACAACTACAACTACAACTACAACTACAACTACAACTACAACTACAACTACAACTACAACTACAACTACAACTACAACTACAACTACAACTACAACTACAACTACAACTACAACTACAACTACAACTACAACTACAACTACAACTACAACTACAACTACAACTACAACTACAACTACAACTACAACTACAACTACAACTACAACTACAACTACAACTACAACTACAACTACAACTACAACTACAACTACAACTACAACTACAACTACAACTACAACTACAACTACAACTACAACTACAACTACAACTACAACTACAACTACAACTACAACTACAACTACAACTACAACTACAACTACAACTACAACTACATTACACTACAACTACAACTACAACTACAACTACAACTACAACTACTACTACAACTACAAATACAACTACAACTACAAATACAACTACAACTACAACTACAACTACAACTACAACTACAACTACAACTACAACTACAACTACAACTACAACTACAACTACAAATACAACTACAACTACTACTACAGTACAAATACAACTACAACTACAACTACAACTACAACTACAACTACAACTACAACTACAACTACAACTACAACTACAACTACAACTACAACTACAACTACAACTACAACTACAACTACAACTACAACTACAACTACAACTACAACTACAACTACAACTACAACTACAACTACAACTACAACTACAACTACAACTACAACTACAACTACAACTACAACTACAACTACAACTACAACTACAACTACAACTACAACTACAACTACAACTACAACTACAACTACAACTACAACTACAACTACAACTACAACTACAACTACAACTACAACTACAACTACAACTACAACTACAACTACAACTACAACTACAACTACAACTACAACTACAACTACAACTACAACTACAACTACAACTACAACTACAACTACAACTACAACTACAACTACAACTACAACTACAACTACAACTACAACTACAACTACAACTACAACTACAACTACAACTACAACTACAACTACAACTACAACTACAACTACAACTACAACTACAACTACAACTACAACTACAACTACAACTACAACTACAACTACAACTACAACTACAACTACAACTACAACTACAACTACAACTACAACTACAACTACAACTACAACTACAACTACAACTACAACTACAACTACAACTACAACTACAACTACAACTACAACTACAACTACAACTACAACTACAACTACAACTACAACTACAACTACAACTACAACTACAACTACAAATACAACTACAACTACTACTACAACTACAACTTACAACTACAACTACAATACAACTACAACTACAACTACAACTACAACTACAACTACAACTACAACTACAACTACAACTACAACTACAACTACAACTACAACTACAACTACAACTACAACTACAACTACAACTACAACTACAACTACAACTACAACTACAACTACAACTACAACTACAACTACAACTACAACTACAACTACAACTACAACTACAACTACAACTACAACTACAACTACAACTACAACTACAACTACAACTACAACTACAACTACAACTACAACTACAACTACAACTACAACTACAACTACAACTACAACTACAACTACAACTACAACTACAACTACAACTACAACTACAACTACAACTACAACTACAACTACAACTACAACTACAACTACAACGTACAACTACAACTACAACTACAACTACAACTACAACTACAACTACAACTAACAACTACAACTACAACTACAACTACAACTACAACTACAACTACAACTACAACTACAACTACAACTACAACTAACTACAACTACAACTACAACTACAACTACAACTACAACTACAACTACAACTACAACTACAACTACAACTACAACTACAACTACAACTACAACTACAACTACAACTACAACTACAACTACAACTACAACTACAACTACAACTACAACTACAACTACAACTACAACTACAACTACAACTACAACTACAACTACAACTACAACTACAACTACAACTACAACTACAACTACAACTACAACTACAACTACAACTACAACTACAACTACAACTACAACTACAACTACAACTACAACTACAACTACAACTACAACTACAACTACAACTACAACTACAACTACAACTACAACTACAACTACAACTACAACTACAACTACAACTACAACTACAACTACAACTACAACTACAACTACAACTACAACTACAACTACAACTACAACTACAACTACAACTACAACTACAACTACAACTACAACTACAACTACAACTACAACTACAACTACAACTACAACTACAACTACAACTACAACTACAACTACAACTACAACTACAACTACAACTACAACTACAACTACAACTACAACTACAACTACAACTACAACTACAACTACAACTACAACTACAACTACAACTACAACTACAACTACAACTACAACTACAACTACAACTACAACTACAACTACAACTACAACTACAACTACAACTACAACTACAACTACAACTACAACTACAACTACAACTACAACTACAACTACAACTACAACTACAACTACAACTACAACTACAACTACAACTACAACTACAACTACAACTACAACTACAACTACAACTACAACTACAACTACAACTACAACTACAACTACAACTACAACTACAACTACAACTACAACTACAACTACAACTACAACTACAACTACAACTACAACTACAACTACAACTACAACTACAACTACAACTACAACTACAACTACAACTACAACTACAACTACAACTACAACTACAACTACAACTACAACTACAACTACAACTACAACTACAACTACAACTACAACTACAACTACAACTACAACTACAACTACAACTACAACTACAACTACAACTACAACTACAACTACAACTACAACTACAACTACAACTACAACTACAACTACAACTACAACTACAACTACAACTACAACTACAACTACAACTACAACTACAACTACAACTACAACTACAACTACAACTACAACTACAACTACAACTACAACTACAACTACAACTACAACTACAACTACAACTACAACTACAACTACAACTACAACTACAACTACAACTACAACTACAACTACAACTACAACTACAACTACAACTACAACTACAACTACAACTACAACTACAACTACAACTACAACTACAACTACAACTACAACTACAACTACAACTACAACTACAACTACAACTACAACTACAACTACAACTACAACTACAACTACAACTACAACTACAACTACAACTACAACTACAACTACAACTACAACTACAACTACAACTACAACTACAACTACAACTACAACTACAACTACAACTACAACTACAACTACAACTACAACTACAACTACAACTACAACTACAACTACAACTACAACTACAACTACAACTACAACTACAACTACAACTACAACTACAACTACAACTACAACTACAACTACAACTACAACTACAACTACAACTACAACTACAACTACAACTACAACTACAACTACAACTACAACTACAACTACAACTACAACTACAACTACAACTACAACTACAACTACAACTACAACTACAACTACAACTACAACTACAACTACAACTACAACTACAACTACAACTACAACTACAACTACAACTACAACTACAACTACAACTACAACTACAACTACAACTACAACTACAACTACAACTACAACTACAACTACAACTACAACTACAACTACAACTACAACTACAACTACAACTACAACTACAACTACAACTACAACTACAACTACAACTACAACTACAACTACAACTACAACTACAACTACAACTACAACTACAACTACAACTACAACTACAACTACAACTACAACTACAACTACAACTACAACTACAACTACAACTACAACTACAACTACAACTACAACTACAACTACAACTACAACTACAACTACAACTACAACTACAACTACAACTACAACTACAACTACAACTACAACTACAACTACAACTACAACTACAACTACAACTACAACTACAACTACAACTACAACTACAACTACAACTACAACTACAACTACAACTACAACTACAACTACAACTACAACTACAACTACAACTACAACTACAACTACAACTACAACTACAACTACAACTACAACTACAACTACAACTACAACTACAACTACAACTACAACTACAACTACAACTACAACTACAACTACAACTACAACTACAACTACAACTACAACTACAACTACAACTACAACTACAACTACAACTACAACTACAACTACAACTACAACTACAACTACAACTACAACTACAACTACAACTACAACTACAACTACAACTACAACTACAACTACAACTACAACTACAACTACAACTACAACTACAACTACAACTACAACTACAACTACAACTACAACTACAACTACAACTACAACTACAACTACAACTACAACTACAACTACAACTACAACTACAACTACAACTACAACTACAACTACAACTACAACTACAACTACAACTACAACTACAACTACAACTACAACTACAACTACAACTACAACTACAACTACAACTACAACTACAACTACAACTACAACTACAACTACAACTACAACTACAACTACAACTACAACTACAACTACAACTACAACTACAACTACAACTACAACTACAACTACAACTACAACTACAACTACAACTACAACTACAACTACAACTACAACTACAACTACAACTACAACTACAACTACAACTACAACTACAACTACAACTACAACTACAACTACAACTACAACTACAACTACAACTACAACTACAACTACAACTACAACTACAACTACAACTACAACTACAACTACAACTACAACTACAACTACAACTACAACTACAACTACAACTACAACTACAACTACAACTACAACTACAACTACAACTACAACTACAACTACAACTACAACTACAACTACAACTACAACTACAACTACAACTACAACTACAACTACAACTACAACTACAACTACAACTACAACTACAACTACAACTACAACTACAACTACAACTACAACTACAACTACAACTACAACTACAACTACAACTACAACTACAACTACAACTACAACTACAACTACAACTACAACTACAACTACAACTACAACTACAACTACAACTACAACTACAACTACAACTACAACTACAACTACAACTACAACTACAACTACAACTACAACTACAACTACAACTACAACTACAACTACAACTACAACTACAACTACAACTACAACTACAACTACATTTACAACTACAACTACAACTACAACTACAACTACAACTACATTTACAACTACAACTACAACTACAACTACAACTACAACTACAACTATTACTACAACTACAACTACAACTACAACTACAACTACAACTACAACTACAACTACAACTACAACTACAACTACAACTACAACTACAACTACAACTACAACTACAACTACAACTACAACTACAACTACAACTACAACTACAACTACAACTACAACTACAACTACAACTACAACTACAACTACAACTACAACTACAACTACAACTACAACTACAACTACAACTACAACTACAACTACAACTACAACTACAACTACAACTACAACTACAACTACAACTACAACTACAACTACAACTACAACTACAACTACAACTACAACTACAACTACAACTACAACTACAACTACAACTACAACTACAACTACAACTACAACTACAACTACAACTACAACTACAACTACAACTACAACTACAACTACAACTACAACTACAACTACAACTACAACTACAACTACAACTACAACTACAACTACAACTACAACTACAACTACAACTACAACTACAACTACAACTACAACTACAACTCAACTACAACTACAACTACAACTACAACTACAACTACAACTACAACTACAACTACAACTACAACTACAACTACAACTACAACTCAACTACAACTACAACTACAACTAAAACTTGCCATGATGAGTCGGTATCAGCCAGATACAGATTGTACAAAATATTACCAGTCTGTAAAAGCCAATATGCGTGTGAAATTTTACAGCCTTATTAGGCTGAAATATGATGGCGCTGTCCGAGAACGGCTGTAACTGGCCAGAGCTGGCAAAAGCATGCTATTATGAGTCGGTACCAGCCAGTTACAGATTGTATCAAAGATTACCAGTCTGTAAAAGCTAATATACGTGTAAAAGTTTACAAGTATATAAACCTTATTAGGCTGAAATATGATAGCGCTGTCTGAAACCGGATGTAGCCGGCCAGAGCTGGCAATAATATGCCAGTATCAGATGGTACCAGCCAGTTACAGATTGTATAAAACAATAACAGTCAGTAAAAGCTAATATGCGTGTAAAATTTTATTTGCATTCGATATTAATTGAAATTTTACATAAATAAAATTTTACACGTACATCAGCCTTATTAGGCTGAAACATAATGGCGCTGTCTGAGACGAGCTGCAACAGACCAGAGCTGGTATAAACTTTCCATTATGAGTCGGTACCAGCCAGTTACAAAGTGTATAAAATATTAGCAATCTGCAAAAGCCAATATGCGTGTGAAATTTTACACGTATATCAGCCTTATAAGGCTGAAATATGATGGCGCTGTCCGAGACCGGCTGTAACTGGCCAGAGCTGGCAAAAGCATGCTATTATGAGGCGGTACCAGCCAGTTACAGATTGTATAAAAGATTACCAGTCTGTAAAAGCTAGTATGCGTGTAAAAGTTTACGCTTATACGTATAAGCCTTATTAGGCTGAAAAATGATGGCGCTGTCTGAAATTGGCTGTAACTGGCCAGAGCTGGCAAAGGCATGCTATTATGAGTCGGTACCAGCCAGTTACAGATTGTATAAAAGATTACCAGTCTGTAAAAGCTAGTATGCGTGTAAAAGTTTACGCTTATACGTATAAGCCTTATTAGGCTGAAATATGATGGCGCTGTCTGAAATTGGCTGTAGCTGGCCAGAGCTGGCAAAAACATGCCAGTATAAGACTGTACCAGCCAGTTACAGCTTGTATAAAACATTACCAGTCAGTAAAAGGTAATATGCGTGTAAAATATAACACGTATATCAGCCTTATTAGGCTATAATATGATGGCGCTGTCTGAGACCGGCTGCAACAGACCAGAGCTGGCAAAAACTTTCCATTATGAGTCGGTACCAGCCAGTTACAGAGTGTATAAAATATAACTAGTCTGTAAAAGCCAATATGCCTGTAAAAGTTTACGCTTATATAAGCCTTATTAGGCTGAAATATGATGGCGCTGTCTGAAACTGGCCAGAGCTGGCAAAAACATGCCAGTATAAGACTGTACCAGCCAGTTACAGCTTGTATATAACATTACCAGTCAGTAAAAGGTAATATGCGTGTAAAATTTAACCCGTATATCAGCCTTATTAGGCTGAATTATGATGGCGCTGTCTGAGACTTGCTGTAACTGGCACGAGGTTGCAGAAACATTCCAGTATCAGATGGTACCAGCCAGTTACAGATTGTATAAAACAATAACAGTCTGTAAAAGCTATTATGCGTGTAAAATTTTATTTGCATTCGATATTAATTGAAATTTTACATAAATAACATTTTACAAGTACATCGGCCTTATTAGGCTGAAACATAATGGCGCTGTCTGAGACAGGCTGCAACAGACCAGAGCTGGCATAAAATTTCCATTATGAGTCGGTACCAGCCAGTTACAAAGTGTATAAAATATTAGCAGTCTGTAAAAGCCAATATGCGTGTGAAATTTTACACGTATATCAGCCTTATTAGGCTGAAATATGATGGCGCTGTCCGAGACCGGCTGTAACTGGCCAGAGCTGGCAAAAGCATGCTATTATGAGTCGGTACCAGCCAGTTACAGATTGTATAAAAGATTACCAGTCTGTAAAAGCTAGTATGCGTGTATAAGTTTACGCTTATACGTATAAGCCTTATTAGGCAGAAATATGATGGCGCTGTCTGAAATTGGCTGTTGCCGGCCAGAGCTGGCAAAAACATGCCAGTATAAGACTGTACCAGCCAGTTACAGCTTGTATAAAACATTACCAGTCAGTAAAAGGTAATATGCGTGTAAAATTTAACACGTATATCAGCCTTATTAGGCTGAAATATGATGGCGCTGTCTGAGACCGGCTGCAACAGACCAGAGCTGGCAAAAACTTTCCATTATGAGTCGGTACCAGCCAGTTACAGAGTGTATAAAATATAACTAGTCTGTAAAAGCCAATATGCGTGTAAAAGTTTACGCTTATATAAGCCTTATTAGGCTGAAATATGATGGCGCTGTCTGAAACTGGCCAGAGCTGGCAAAAACATGCCAGTATAAGACTGTACCAGCCAGTTACAGCTTGTATAAAACATTACCAGTCAGTAAAAGGTAATATGCGTGTAAAATTTAACACGTATATCAGCCTTATTAGGCTGAAATATGATGGCGCTGTCTGAGACCGGCTGCAACAGAGCAGAGCTGGCAAAAACTTTCCATTATGAGTCGGTACCAGCCAGTTACAGAGTGTATAAAATATAACTAGTCTTTAAAAGCCAATATGCGTGTAAAAGTTTACGCTTATATAAGCCTTATTAGGCTGAAATATGATAGCGCTGTCTGAAACTGGCCAGAGCTGGCAAAAACATGCCAGTATAAGACTGTACCAGCCAGTTATAGCTTGTATATAACATTACCAGTCAGTAAAAGGTAATATGCGTGTAAAATTTAACCCGTATATCAGCCTTATTAGGCTGAATTATGATGGCGCTGTCTGAGACTTGCTGTAACTGGCACGAGGTTGCAGAAACATTCCAGTTTCAGATGGAACAAGCCAGTTACAGATTGTATAAAACAATAACAGTCAGTAAAAGCTAATATGCGTGTAAAATTTTATTTGCATTCGATATTAATTGAAATTTTACATAAATAACATTTTACACGTACATCGGCCTTATTAGGCTGAAACATAATGGCGCTGTCTGAGACGGGCTGCAACAGACCAGAGCTGGCATAAAATTTCCATTATGAGTCGGTACCAGCCAGTTACAAAGTGTATAAAATATTAGCAGTCTGTAAAAGCCAATATGCGTGTGAA
The DNA here is from genome assembly GCA_933228885.1 of Leistus spinibarbis. NCBI lineage: Eukaryota > Metazoa > Arthropoda > Insecta > Coleoptera > Carabidae > Leistus > Leistus spinibarbis. The sequence continues at coordinate 97,238 of CAKOGD010000059.1, read as the reverse complement.
ATTTTACACGTATATCAGCCTTATTAGGCTGAAATATGATGGCGCTGTCCGAGACCGGCTGTAACTGGCCAGAGCTGGCAAAAGCATGCTATTATGAGTCGGTACCAGCCAGTTACAGATTGTATAAAAGATTATCAGTCTGTAAAAGCTAGTATGCGTGTAAAAGTTTACGCTTATACGTATAAGCCTTATTAGGCTGAAATATGATGGCGCTGTCTGAAATTGGCTGTAGCCGGCCAGAGCTGGCAAAAACATGCCAGTATAAGACTGTACCAGCCAGTTACAGCTTGTATAAAACATTACCAGTCAGTAAAAGGTAATATGCGTGTAAAATTTAACACGTATATCAGCCTTATTAGGCTGAAATATGATGGCGCTGTCTGAGACCGGCTGCAACAGACCAGAGCTGGCAAAAACTTTCCATTATGAGTCGGTACCAGCCAGTTACAAAGTGTATAAAATATAACCAGTCTGTAAAAGCCAATATGCGTGAAAAAGTTTACGCTTATATAAGCCTTATTAGGCTGAAATATGATGGCGCTGTCTGAAATTGGCTGTAGCCAGCCAGAGCTGGCAAAAACATGCCAGTATAAGACTGTACCAGCCAGTTACAGCTTGTATAAAACATTACCAGTCAGTAAAAGGTAATATGCGTGTAAAATTTAACACGTATATCAGCCTTATTAGGCTGAAATATGATGGCGCTGTCTGAGACCGGCTGCAACAGACCAGAGCTGGCATAAACTTTCCATTATGAGTCGGTACCAGCCAGTTACAAAGCTACAACTACAACTACAACTACAACTACAACTACAACTACAACTACAACTACAACTACAACTACAACTACAACTACAACTACAACTACAACTACAACTACAACTACAACTACAACTACAACTACAACTACAACTACAACTACAACTACAACTACAACTACAACTACAACTACAACTACAACTACAACTACAACTACAACTACAACTACAACTACAACTACAACTACAACTACAACTACAACTACAACTACAACTACAACTACAACTACAACTACAACTACAACTACAACTACAACTACAACTACAACTACAACTACAACTACAACTACAACTACAACTACAACTACAACTACAACTACAACTACAACTACAACTACAACTACAACTACAACTACAACTACAACTACAACTACAACTACAACTACAACTACAACTACAACTACAACTACAACTACAACTACAACTACAACTACAACTACAACTACAACTACAACTACAACTACAACTACAACTACAACTACAACTACAACTACAACTACAACTACAACTACAACTACAACTACAACTACAACTACAACTACAACTACAACTACAACTACAACTACAACTACAACTACAACTACAACTACAACTACAACTACAACTACAACTACAACTACAACTACAACTACAACTACAACTACAACTACAACTACAACTACAACTACAACTACAACTACAACTACAACTACAACTACAACTACAACTACAACTACAACTACAACTACAACTACAACTACAACTACAACTACAACTACAACTACAACTACAACTACAACTACAACTACAACTACAACTACAACTACAACTACAACTACAACTACAACTACAACTACAACTACAACTACAACTACAACTACAACTACAACTACAACTACAACTACAACTACAACTACAACTACAACTACAACTACAACTACAACTACAACTACAACTACAACTACAACTACAACTACAACTACAACTACAACTACAACTACAACTACAACTACAACTACAACTACAACTACAACTACAACTACAACTACAACTACAACTACAACTACAACTACAACTACAACTACAACTACAACTACAACTACAACTACAACTACAACTACAACTACAACTACAACTACAACTACAACTACAACTACAACTACAACTACAACTACAACTACAACTACAACTACAACTACAACTACAACTACAACTACAACTACAACTACAACTACAACTACAACTACAACTACAACTACAACTACAACTACAACTACAACTACAACTACAACTACAACTACAACTACAACTACAACTACAACTACAACTACAACTACAACTACAACTACAACTACAACTACAACTACAACTACAACTACAACTACAACTACAACTACAACTACAACTACAACTACAACTACAACTACAACTACAACTACAACTACAACTACAACTACAACTACAACTACAACTACAACTACAACTACAACTACAACTACAACTACAACTACAACTACAACTACAACTACAACTACAACTACAACTACAACTACAACTACAACTACAACTACAACTACAACTACAACTACAACTACAACTACAACTACAACTACAACTACAACTACAACTACAACTACAACTACAACTACAACTACAACTACAACTACAACTACAACTACAACTACAACTACAACTACAACTACAACTACAACTACAACTACAACTACAACTACAACTACAACTACAACTACAACTACAACTACAACTACAACTACAACTACAACTACAACTACAACTACAACTACAACTACAACTACAACTACAACTACAACTACAACTACAACTACAACTACAACTACAACTACAACTACAACTACAACTACAACTACAACTACAACTACAACTACAACTACAACTACAACTACAACTACAACTACAACTACAACTACAACTACAACTACAACTACAACTACAACTACAACTACAACTACAACTACAACTACAACTACAACTACAACTACAACTACAACTACAACTACAACTACAACTACAACTACAACTACAACTACAACTACAACTACAACTACAACTACAACTACAACTACAACTACAACTACAACTACAACTACAACTACAACTACAACTACAACTACAACTACAACTACAACTACAACTACAACTACAACTACAACTACAACTACAACTACAACTACAACTACAACTACAACTACAACTACAACTACAACTACAACTACAACTACAACTACAACTACAACTACAACTACAACTACAACTACAACTACAACTACAACTACAACTACAACTACAACTACAACTACAACTACAACTACAACTACAACTACAACTACAACTACAACTACAACTACAACTACAACTACAACTACATTTACAACTACAACTACAACTACAACTACAACTACAACTACATTTACAACTACAACTACAACTACAACTACAACTACAACTACAACTATTACTACAACTACAACTACAACTACAACTACAACTACAACTACAACTACAACTACAACTACAACTACAACTACAACTACAACTACAACTACAACTACAACTACAACTACAACTACAACTACAACTACAACTACAACTACAACTACAACTACAACTACAACTACAACTACAACTACAACTACAACTACAACTACAACTACAACTACAACTACAACTACAACTACAACTACAACTACAACTACAACTACAACTACAACTACAACTACAACTACAACTACAACTACAACTACAACTACAACTACAACTACAACTACAACTACAACTACAACTACAACTACAACTACAACTACAACTACAACTACAACTACAACTACAACTACAACTACAACTACAACTACAACTACAACTACAACTACAACTACAACTACAACTACAACTACAACTACAACTACAACTACAACTACAACTACAACTACAACTACAACTACAACTACAACTACAACTACAACTCAACTACAACTACAACTACAACTACAACTACAACTACAACTACAACTACAACTACAACTACAACTACAACTACAACTCAACTACAACTACAACTACAACTAAAACTTGCCATGATGAGTCGGTATCAGCCAGATACAGATTGTACAAAATATTACCAGTCTGTAAAAGCCAATATGCGTGTGAAATTTTACAGCCTTATTAGGCTGAAATATGATGGCGCTGTCCGAGAACGGCTGTAACTGGCCAGAGCTGGCAAAAGCATGCTATTATGAGTCGGTACCAGCCAGTTACAGATTGTATCAAAGATTACCAGTCTGTAAAAGCTAATATACGTGTAAAAGTTTACAAGTATATAAACCTTATTAGGCTGAAATATGATAGCGCTGTCTGAAACCGGATGTAGCCGGCCAGAGCTGGCAATAATATGCCAGTATCAGATGGTACCAGCCAGTTACAGATTGTATAAAACAATAACAGTCAGTAAAAGCTAATATGCGTGTAAAATTTTATTTGCATTCGATATTAATTGAAATTTTACATAAATAAAATTTTACACGTACATCAGCCTTATTAGGCTGAAACATAATGGCGCTGTCTGAGACGAGCTGCAACAGACCAGAGCTGGTATAAACTTTCCATTATGAGTCGGTACCAGCCAGTTACAAAGTGTATAAAATATTAGCAATCTGCAAAAGCCAATATGCGTGTGAAATTTTACACGTATATCAGCCTTATAAGGCTGAAATATGATGGCGCTGTCCGAGACCGGCTGTAACTGGCCAGAGCTGGCAAAAGCATGCTATTATGAGGCGGTACCAGCCAGTTACAGATTGTATAAAAGATTACCAGTCTGTAAAAGCTAGTATGCGTGTAAAAGTTTACGCTTATACGTATAAGCCTTATTAGGCTGAAAAATGATGGCGCTGTCTGAAATTGGCTGTAACTGGCCAGAGCTGGCAAAGGCATGCTATTATGAGTCGGTACCAGCCAGTTACAGATTGTATAAAAGATTACCAGTCTGTAAAAGCTAGTATGCGTGTAAAAGTTTACGCTTATACGTATAAGCCTTATTAGGCTGAAATATGATGGCGCTGTCTGAAATTGGCTGTAGCTGGCCAGAGCTGGCAAAAACATGCCAGTATAAGACTGTACCAGCCAGTTACAGCTTGTATAAAACATTACCAGTCAGTAAAAGGTAATATGCGTGTAAAATATAACACGTATATCAGCCTTATTAGGCTATAATATGATGGCGCTGTCTGAGACCGGCTGCAACAGACCAGAGCTGGCAAAAACTTTCCATTATGAGTCGGTACCAGCCAGTTACAGAGTGTATAAAATATAACTAGTCTGTAAAAGCCAATATGCCTGTAAAAGTTTACGCTTATATAAGCCTTATTAGGCTGAAATATGATGGCGCTGTCTGAAACTGGCCAGAGCTGGCAAAAACATGCCAGTATAAGACTGTACCAGCCAGTTACAGCTTGTATATAACATTACCAGTCAGTAAAAGGTAATATGCGTGTAAAATTTAACCCGTATATCAGCCTTATTAGGCTGAATTATGATGGCGCTGTCTGAGACTTGCTGTAACTGGCACGAGGTTGCAGAAACATTCCAGTATCAGATGGTACCAGCCAGTTACAGATTGTATAAAACAATAACAGTCTGTAAAAGCTATTATGCGTGTAAAATTTTATTTGCATTCGATATTAATTGAAATTTTACATAAATAACATTTTACAAGTACATCGGCCTTATTAGGCTGAAACATAATGGCGCTGTCTGAGACAGGCTGCAACAGACCAGAGCTGGCATAAAATTTCCATTATGAGTCGGTACCAGCCAGTTACAAAGTGTATAAAATATTAGCAGTCTGTAAAAGCCAATATGCGTGTGAAATTTTACACGTATATCAGCCTTATTAGGCTGAAATATGATGGCGCTGTCCGAGACCGGCTGTAACTGGCCAGAGCTGGCAAAAGCATGCTATTATGAGTCGGTACCAGCCAGTTACAGATTGTATAAAAGATTACCAGTCTGTAAAAGCTAGTATGCGTGTATAAGTTTACGCTTATACGTATAAGCCTTATTAGGCAGAAATATGATGGCGCTGTCTGAAATTGGCTGTTGCCGGCCAGAGCTGGCAAAAACATGCCAGTATAAGACTGTACCAGCCAGTTACAGCTTGTATAAAACATTACCAGTCAGTAAAAGGTAATATGCGTGTAAAATTTAACACGTATATCAGCCTTATTAGGCTGAAATATGATGGCGCTGTCTGAGACCGGCTGCAACAGACCAGAGCTGGCAAAAACTTTCCATTATGAGTCGGTACCAGCCAGTTACAGAGAACTAGTCTGTAAAAGCCAATATGCGTGTAAAAGTTTACGCTTATATAAGCCTTATTAGGCTGAAATATGATGGCGCTGTCTGAAACTGGCCAGAGCTGGCAAAAACATGCCAGTATAAGACTGTACCAGCCAGTTACAGCTTGTATAAAACATTACCAGTCAGTAAAAGGTAATATGCGTGTAAAATTTAACACGTATATCAGCCTTATTAGGCTGAAATATGATGGCGCTGTCTGAGACCGGCTGCAACAGAGCAGAGCTAGCAAAAACTTTCCATTATGAGTCGGTACCAGCCAGTTACAGAGTGTATAAAATATAACTAGTCTTTAAAAGCCAATATGCGTGTAAAAGTTTACGCTTATATAAGCCTTATTAGGCTGAAATATGATAGCGCTGTCTGAAACTGGCCAGAGCTGGCAAAAACATGCCAGTATAAGACTGTACCAGCCAGTTATAGCTTGTATATAACATTACCAGTCAGTAAAAGGTAATATGCGTGTAAAATTTAACCCGTATATCAGCCTTATTAGGCTGAATTATGATGGCGCTGTCTGAGACTTGCTGTAACTGGCACGAGGTTGCAGAAACATTCCAGTTTCAGATGGAACAAGCCAGTTACAGATTGTATAAAACAATAACAGTCAGTAAAAGCTAATATGCGTGTAAAATTTTATTTGCATTCGATATTAATTGAAATTTTACATAAATAACATTTTACACGTACATCGGCCTTATTAGGCTGAAACATAATGGCGCTGTCTGAGACGGGCTGCAACAGACCAGAGCTGGCATAAAATTTCCATTATGAGTCGGTACCAGCCAGTTACAAAGTGTATAAAATATTAGCAGTCTGTAAAAGCCAATATGCGTGTGAAATTTTACACGTATATCAGCCTTATTAGGCTGAAATATGATGGCGCTGTCCGAGACCGGCTGTAACTGGCCAGAGCTGGCAAAAGCATGCTATTATGAGTCGGTACCAGCCAGTTACAGATTGTATAAAAGATTATCAGTCTGTAAAAGCTAGTATGCGTGTAAAAGTTTACGCTTATACGTATAAGCCTTATTAGGCTGAAATATGATGGCGCTGTCTGAAATTGGCTGTAGCCGGCCAGAGCTGGCAAAAACATGCCAGTATAAGACTGTACCAGCCAGTTACAGCTTGTATAAAACATTACCAGTCAGTAAAAGGTAATATGCGTGTAAAATTTAACACGTATATCAGCCTTATTAGGCTGAAATATGATGGCGCTGTCTGAGACCGGCTGCAACAGACCAGAGCTGGCAAAAACTTTCCATTATGAGTCGGTACCAGCCAGTTACAAAGTGTATAAAATATAACCAGTCTGTAAAAGCCAATATGCGTGAAAAAGTTTACGCTTATATAAGCCTTATTAGGCTGAAATATGATGGCGCTGTCTGAAATTGGCTGTAGCCAGCCAGAGCTGGCAAAAACATGCCAGTATAAGACTGTACCAGCCAGTTACAGCTTGTATAAAACATTACCAGTCAGTAAAAGGTAATATGCGTGTAAAATTTAACACGTATATCAGCCTTATTAGGCTGAAATATGATGGCGCTGTCTGAGACCGGCTGCAACAGACCAGAGCTGGCATAAACTTTCCATTATGAGTCGGTACCAGCCAGTTACAAAGCTACAACTACAACTACAACTACAACTACAACTACAACTACAACTACAACTACAACTACAACTACAACTACAACTACAACTACAACTACAACTACAACTACAACTACAACTACAACTACAACTACAACTACAACTACAACTACAACTACAACTACAACTACAACTACAACTACAACTACAACTACAACTACAACTACAACTACAACTACAACTACAACTACAACTACAACTACAACTACAACTACAACTACAACTACAACTACAACTACAACTACAACTACAACTACAACTACAACTACAACTACAACTACAACTACAACTACAACTACAACTACAACTACAACTACAACTACAACTACAACTACAACTACAACTACAACTACAACTACAACTACAACTACAACTACAACTACAACTACAACTACAACTACAACTACAACTACAACTACAACTACAACTACAACTACAACTACAACTACAACTACAACTACAACTACAACTACAACTACAACTACAACTACAACTACAACTACAACTACAACTACAACTACAACTACAACTACAACTACAACTACAACTACAACTACAACTACAACTACAACTACAACTACAACTACAACTACAACTACAACTACAACTACAACTACAACTACAACTACAACTACAACTACAACTACAACTACAACTACAACTACAACTACAACTACAACTACAACTACAACTACAACTACAACTACAACTACAACTACAACTACAACTACAACTACAACTACAACTACAACTACAACTACAACTACAACTACAACTACAACTACAACTACAACTACAACTACAACTACAACTACAACTACAACTACAACTACAACTACAACTACAACTACAACTACAACTACAACTACAACTACAACTACAACTACAACTACAACTACAACTACAACTACAACTACAACTACAACTACAACTACAACTACAACTACAACTACAACTACAACTACAACTACAACTACAACTACAACTACAACTACAACTACAACTACAACTACAACTACAACTACAACTACAACTACAACTACAACTACAACTACAACTACAACTACAACTACAACTACAACTACAACTACAACTACAACTACAACTACAACTACAACTACAACTACAACTACAACTACAACTACAACTACAACTACAACTACAACTACAACTACAACTACAACTACAACTACAACTACAACTACAACTACAACTACAACTACAACTACAACTACAACTACAACTACAACTACAACTACAACTACAACTACAACTACAACTACAACTACAACTACAACTACAACTACAACTACAACTACAACTACAACTACAACTACAACTACAACTACAACTACAACTACAACTACAACTACAACTACAACTACAACTACAACTACAACTACAACTACAACTACAACTACAACTACAACTACAACTACAACTACAACTACAACTACAACTACAACTACAACTACAACTACAACTACAACTACAACTACAACTACAACTACAACTACAACTACAACTACAACTACAACTACAACTACAACTACAACTACAACTACAACTACAACTACAACTACAACTACAACTACAACTACAACTACAACTACAACTACAACTACAACTACAACTACAACTACAACTACAACTACAACTACAACTACAACTACAACTACAACTACAACTACAACTACAACTACAACTACAACTACAACTACAACTACAACTACAACTACAACTACAACTACAACTACAACTACAACTACAACTACAACTACAACTACAACTACAACTACAACTACAACTACAACTACAACTACAACTACAACTACAACTACAACTACAACTACAACTACAACTACAACTACAACTACAACTACAACTACAACTACAACTACAACTACAACTACAACTACAACTACAACTACAACTACAACTACAACTACAACTACAACTACAACTACAACTACAACTACAACTACAACTACAACTACAACTACAACTACAACTACAACTACAACTACAACTACAACTACAACTACAACTACAACTACAACTACAACTACAACTACAACTACAACTACAACTACAACTACAACTACAACTACAACTACAACTACAACTACAACTACAACTACAACTACAACTACAACTACAACTACAACTACAACTACAACTACAACTACAACTACAACTACAACTACAACTACAACTACAACTACAACTACAACTACAACTACAACTACAACTACAACTACAACTACAACTACAACTACAACTACAACTACAACTACAACTACAACTACAACTACAACTACAACTACAACTACAACTACAACTACAACTACAACTACAACTACAACTACAACTACAACTACAACTACAACTACAACTACAACTACAACTACAACTACAACTACAACTACAACTACAACTACAACTACAACTACAACTACAACTACAACTACAACTACAACTACAACTACAACTACAACTACAACTACAACTACAACTACAACTACAACTACAACTACAACTACAACTACAACTACAACTACAACTACAACTACAACTACAACTACAACTACAACTACAACTACAACTACAACTACAACTACAACTACAACTACAACTACAACTACAACTACAACTACAACTACAACTACAACTACAACTACAACTACAACTACAACTACAACTACAACTACAACTACAACTACAACTACAACTACAACTACAACTACAACTACAACTACAACTACAACTACAACTACAACTACAACTACAACTACAACTACAACTACAACTACAACTACAACTACAACTACAACTACAACTACAACTACAACTACAACTACAACTACAACTACAACTACAACTACAACTACAACTACAACTACAACTACAACTACAACTACAACTACAACTACAACTACAACTACAACTACAACTACAACTACAACTACAACTACAACTACAACTACAACTCAACTACAACTACAACTACAACTACAACTACAACTACAACTCAACTACAACTACAACTACAACTAAAACCTTATTAGGCTGAAATATGATAGCGCTGTCTGAAACCGGATGTAGCCGGCCAGAGCTGGCAATAATATGCCAGTATCAGATGGTACCAGCCAGTTACAGATTGTATAAAACAATAACAGTCAGTAAAAGCTAATATGCGTGTAAAATTTTATTTGCATTCGATATTAATTGAAATTTTACATAAATAAAATTTTACACGTACATCGGCCTTATTAGGCTAAAACATAATGGCGCTGTCTGAGACAGGCTGCAACAGACCAGAGCTGGCATAAAATTTCCATTATGAGTCGGTACCAGCCAGTTACAAAGTGTATAAAATATTAGCAGTCTGTAAAAGCCAATATGCGTGTGAAATTTTACACGTATATCAGCCTTATTAGGCTGAAATATGATGGCGCTGTCCGAGACCGGCTGTAACTGGCCAGAGCTGGCAAAAGCATGCTATTATGAGTCGGTACCAGCCAGTTACAGATTGTATAAAAGATTACCAGTCTGTAAAAGCTAGTATGCGTGTATAAGTTTACGCTTATACGTATAAGCCTTATTAGGCAGAAATATGATGGCGCTGTCTGAAATTGGCTGTTGCCGGCCAGAGCTGGCAAAAACATGCCAGTATAAGACTGTACCAGCCAGTTACAGCTTGTATAAAACATTACCAGTCAGTAAAAGGTAATATGCGTGTAAAATTTAACACGTATATCAGCCTTATTAGGCTGAAATATGATGGCGCTGTCTGAGACCGGCTGCAACAGACCAGAGCTGGCAAAAACTTTCCATTATGAGTCGGTACCAGCCAGTTACAGAGTGTATAAAATATAACTAGTCTGTAAAAGCCAATATGCGTGTAAAAGTTTACGCTTATATAAGCCTTATTAGGCTGAAATATGATGGCGCTGTCTGAAACTGGCCAGAGCTGGCAAAAACATGCCAGTATAAGACTGTACCAGCCAGTTACAGCTTGTATAAAACATTACCAGTCAGTAAAAGGTAATATGCGTGTAAAATTTAACACGTATATCAGCCTTATTAGGCTGAAATATGATGGCGCTGTCTGAGACCGGCTGCAACAGAGCAGAGCTGGCAAAAACTTTCCATTATGAGTCGGTACCAGCCAGTTACAGAGTGTATAAAATATAACTAGTCTTTAAAAGCCAATATGCGTGTAAAAGTTTACGCTTATATAAGCCTTATTAGGCTGAAATATGATGGCGCTGTCTGAAACTGGCCAGAGCTGGCAAAAACATGCCAGTATAAGACTGTACCAGCCAGTTATAGCTTGTATATAACATTACCAGTCAGTAAAAGGTAATATGCGTGTAAAATTTAACCCGTATATCAGCCTTATTAGGCTGAATTATGATGGCGCTGTCTGAGACTTGCTGTAACTGGCACGAGGTTGCAGAAACATTCCAGTTTCAGATGGAACAAGCCAGTTACAGATTGTATAAAACAATAACAGTCAGTAAAAGCTAATATGCGTGTAAAATTTTATTTGCATTCGATATTAATTGAAATTTTACATAAATAACATTTTACACGTACATCGGCCTTATTAGGCTGAAACATAATGGCGCTGTCTGAGACGGGCTGCAACAGACCAGAGCTGGCATAAAATTTCCATTATGAGTCGGTACCAGCCAGTTACAAAGTGTATAAAATATTAGCAGTCTGTAAAAGCCAATATGCGTGTGAAATTTTACACGTATATCAGCCTTATTAGGCTGAAATATGATGGCGCTGTCCGAGACCGGCTGTAACTGGCCAGAGCTGGCAAAAGCATGCTATTATGAGTCGGTACCAGCCAGTTACAGATTGTATAAAAGATTACCAGTCTGTAAAAGCTAGTATGCGTGTAAAAGTTTACGCTTATACGTATAAGCCTTATTAGGCTGAAATATGATGGCGCTGTCTGAAATTGGCTGTAGCCGGCCAGAGCTGGCAAAAACATGCCAGTATAAGACTGTACCAGCCAGTTACAGCTTGTATAAAACATTACCAGTCAGTAAAAGGTAATATGCGTGTAAAATTTAACACGTATATCAGCCTTATTAGGCTGAAATATGATGGCGCTGTCTGAGACCGGCTGCAACAGACCAGAGCTGGCAAAAACTTTCCATTATGAGTCGGTACCAGCCAGTTACAAAGTGTATAAAATATAACCAGTCTGTAAAAGCCAATATGCGTGAAATAGTTTACGCTTATATAAGCCTTATTAGGCTGAAATATGATGGCGCTGTCTGAAATTGGCTGTAGCCAGCCAGAGCTGGCAAAAACATGCCAGTATAAGACTGTACCAGCAAGTTACAGCTTGTATAAAACATTACCAGTCAGTAAAAGGTAATATGCGTGTAAAATTTAACACGTATATCAGCCTTATTAGGCTGAAATATGATGGCGCTGTCTGAGACCGGCTGCAACAGACCAGAGCTGGCATAAACTTTCCATTATGAGTCGGTACCAGCCAGTTACAAAGCTACAACTACAACTACAACTACAACTACAACTACAACTACAACTACAACTACAACTACAACTACAACTACAACTACAACTACAACTACAACTACAACTACAACTACAACTACAACTACAACTACAACTACAACTACAACTACAACTACAACTACAACTACAACTACAACTACAACTACAACTACAACTACAACTACAACTACAACTACAACTACAACTACAACTACAACTACAACTACAACTACAACTACAACTACAACTACAACTACAACTACAACTACAACTACAACTACAACTACAACTACAACTACAACTACAACTACAACTACAACTACAACTACAACTACAACTACAACTACAACTACAACTACAACTACAACTACAACTACAACTACAACTACAACTACAACTACAACTACAACTACAACTACAACTACAACTACAACTACAACTACAACTACAACTACAACTACAACTACAACTACAACTACAACTACAACTACAACTACAACTACAACTACAACTACAACTACAACTACAACTACAACTACAACTACAACTACAACTACAACTACAACTACAACTACAACTACAACTACAACTACAACTACAACTACAACTACAACTACAACTACAACTACAACTACAACTACAACTACAACTACAACTACAACTACAACTACAACTACAACTACAACTACAACTACAACTACAACTACAACTACAACTACAACTACAACTACAACTACAACTACAACTACAACTACAACTACAACTACAACTACAACTACAACTACAACTACAACTACAACTACAACTACAACTACAACTACAACTACAACTACAACTACAACTACAACTACAACTACAACTACAACTACAACTACAACTACAACTACAACTACAACTACAACTACAACTACAACTACAACTACAACTACAACTACAACTACAACTACAACTACAACTACAACTACAACTACAACTACAACTACAACTACAACTACAACTACAACTACAACTACAACTACAACTACAACTACAACTACAACTACAACTACAACTACAACTACAACTACAACTACAACTACAACTACAACTACAACTACAACTACAACTACAACTACAACTACAACTACAACTACAACTACAACTACAACTACAACTACAACTACAACTACAACTACAACTACAACTACAACTACAACTACAACTACAACTACAACTACAACTACAACTACAACTACAACTACAACTACAACTACAACTACAACTACAACTACAACTACAACTACAACTACAACTACAACTACAACTACAACTACAACTACAACTACAACTACAACTACAACTACAACTACAACTACAACTACAACTACAACTACAACTACAACTACAACTACAACTACAACTACAACTACAACTACAACTACAACTACAACTACAACTACAACTACAACTACAACTACAACTACAACTACAACTACAACTACAACTACAACTACAACTACAACTACAACTACAACTACAACTACAACTACAACTACAACTACAACTACAACTACAACTACAACTACAACTACAACTACAACTACAACTACAACTACAACTACAACTACAACTACAACTACAACTACAACTACAACTACAACTACAACTACAACTACAACTACAACTACAACTACAACTACAACTACAACTACAACTACAACTACAACTACAACTACAACTACAACTACAACTACAACTACAACTACAACTACAACTACAACTACAACTACAACTACAACTACAACTACAACTACAACTACAACTACAACTACAACTACAACTACAACTACAACTACAACTACAACTACAACTACAACTACAACTACAACTACAACTACAACTACAACTACAACTACAACTACAACTACAACTACAACTACAACTACAACTACAACTCAACTACAACTACAACTACAACTACAACTAAAACTTGCCATGATGAGTCGGTATCAGCCAGATACAGATTGTACAAAATATTACCAGTCTGTAAAAGCCAATATGCGTGTGAAATTTTACAGCCTTATTAGGCTGAAATATGATGGCGCTGTCCGAGAACGGCTGTAACTGGCCAGAGCTGGCAAAAGCATGCTATTATGAGTCGGTACCAGCCAGTTACAGATTTTATCAAAGATTACCAGTCTGTAAAAGCTAATATACGTGTAAAAGTTTACAAGTATATAAACCTTATTAGGCTGAAATATGATAGCGCTGTCTGAAACCGGATGTAGCCGGCCAGAGCTGGCAATAATATGCCAGTATCAGATGGTACCAGCCAGTTACAGATTGTATAAAACAATAACAGTCAGTAAAAGCTAATATGCGTGTAAAATTTTATTTGCATTCGATATTAATTGAAATTTTACATAAATAAAATTTTACACGTACATCGGCCTTATTAGGCTGAAACATAATGGCGCTGTCTGAGACAGGCTGCAACAGACCAGAGCTGGCATAAAATTTCCATTATGAGTCGGTACCAGCCAGTTACAAAGTGTATAAAATATTAGCAGTCTGTAAAAGCCAATATGCGTGTGAAATTTTACACGTATATCAGCCTTATTAGGCTGAAATATGATGGCGCTGTCCGAGACCGGCTGTAACTGGCCAGAGCTGGCAAAAGCATGCTATTATGAGTCGGTACCAGCCAGTTACAGATTGTATAAAAGATTACCAGTCTGTAAAAGCTAGTATGCGTGTATAAGTTTACGCTTATACGTATAAGCCTTATTAGGCAGAAATATGATGGCGCTGTCTGAAATTGGCTGTTGCCGGCCAGAGCTGGCAAAAACATGCCAGTATAAGACTGTACCAGCCAGTTACAGCTTGTATAAAACATTACCAGTCAGTAAAAGGTAATATGCGTGTAAAATTTAACACGTATATCAGCCTTATTAGGCTGAAATATGATGGCGCTGTCTGAGACCGGCTGCAACAGACCAGAGCTGGCAAAAACTTTCCATTATGAGTCGGTACCAGCCAGTTACAGAGTGTATAAAATATAACTAGTCTGTAAAAGCCAATATGCGTGTAAAAGTTTACGCTTATATAAGCCTTATTAGGCTGAAATATGATGGCGCTGTCTGAAACTGGCCAGAGCTGGCAAAAACATGCCAGTATAAGACTGTACCAGCCAGTTACAGCTTGTATAAAACATTACCAGTCAGTAAAAGGTAATATGCGTGTAAAATTTAACACGTATATCAGCCTTATTAGGCTGAAATATGATGGCGCTGTCTGAGACCGGCTGCAACAGAGCAGAGCTGGCAAAAACTTTCCATTATGAGTCGGTACCAGCCAGTTACAGAGTGTATAAAATATAACTAGTCTTTAAAAGCCAATATGCGTGTAAAAGTTTACGCTTATATAAGCCTTATTAGGCTGAAATATGATGGCGCTGTCTGAAACTGGCCAGAGCTGGCAAAAACATGCCAGTATAAGACTGTACCAGCCAGTTATAGCTTGTATATAACATTACCAGTCAGTAAAAGGTAATATGCGTGTAAAATTTAACCCGTATATCAGCCTTATTAGGCTGAATTATGATGGCGCTGTCTGAGACTTGCTGTAACTGGCACGAGGTTGCAGAAACATTCCAGTTTCAGATGGAACAAGCCAGTTACAGATTGTATAAAACAATAACAGTCAGTAAAAGCTAATATGCGTGTAAAATTTTATTTGCATTCGATATTAATTGAAATTTTACATAAATAACATTTTACACGTACATCGGCCTTATTAGGCTGAAACATAATGGCGCTGTCTGAGACGGGCTGCAACAGACCAGAGCTGGCATAAAATTTCCATTATGAGTCGGTACCAGCCAGTTACAAAGTGTATAAAATATTAGCAGTCTGTAAAAGCCAATATGCGTGTGAAATTTTACACGTATATCAGCCTTATTAGGCTGAAATATGATGGCGCTGTCCGAGACCGGCTGTAACTGGCCAGAGCTGGCAAAAGCATGCTATTATGAGTCGGTACCAGCCAGTTACAGATTGTATAAAAGATTACCAGTCTGTAAAAGCTAGTATGCGTGTAAAAGTTTACGCTTATACGTATAAGCCTTATTAGGCTGAAATATGATGGCGCTTTCTGAAATTGGCTGTAGCCGGCCAGAGCTGGCAAAAACATGCCAGTATAAGACTGTACCAGCCAGTTACAGCTTGTATAAAACATTACCAGTCAGTAAAAGGTAATATGCGTGTAAAATTTAACACGTATATCAGCCTTATTAGGCTGAAATATGATGGCGCTGTCTGAGACCGGCTGCAACAGACCAGAGCTGGCAAAAACTTTCCATTATGAGTCGGTACCAGCCAGTTACAAAGTGTATAAAATATAACCAGTCTGTAAAAGCCAATATGCGTGAAATAGTTTACGCTTATATAAGCCTTATTAGGCTGAAATATGATGGCGCTGTCTGAAATTGGCTGTAGCCAGCCAGAGCTGGCAAAAACATGCCAGTATAAGACTGTACCAGCAAGTTACAGCTTGTATAAAACATTACCAGTCAGTAAAAGGTAATATGCGTGTAAAATTTAACACGTATATCAGCCTTATTAGGCTGAAATATGATGGCGCTGTCTGAGACCGGCTGCAACAGACCAGAGCTGGCATAAACTTTCCATTATGAGTCGGTACCAGCCAGTTACAAAGCTACAACTACAACTACAACTACAACTACAACTACAACTACAACTACAACTACAACTACAACTACAACTACAACTACAACTACAACTACAACTACAACTACAACTACAACTACAACTACAACTACAACTACAACTACAACTACAACTACAACTACAACTACAACTACAACTACAACTACAACTACAACTACAACTACAACTACAACTACAACTACAACTACAACTACAACTACAACTACAACTACAACTACAACTACAACTACAACTACAACTACAACTACAACTACAACTACAACTACAACTACAACTACAACTACAACTACAACTACAACTACAACTACAACTACAACTACAACTACAACTACAACTACAACTACAACTACAACTACAACTACAACTACAACTACAACTACAACTACAACTACAACTACAACTACAACTACAACTACAACTACAACTACAACTACAACTACAACTACAACTACAACTACAACTACAACTACAACTACAACTACAACTACAACTACAACTACAACTACAACTACAACTACAACTACAACTACAACTACAACTACAACTACAACTACAACTACAACTACAACTACAACTACAACTACAACTACAACTACAACTACAACTACAACTACAACTACAACTACAACTACAACTACAACTACAACTACAACTACAACTACAACTACAACTACAACTACAACTACAACTACAACTACAACTACAACTACAACTACAACTACAACTACAACTACAACTACAACTACAACTACAACTACAACTACAACTACAACTACAACTACAACTACAACTACAACTACAACTACAACTACAACTACAACTACAACTACAACTACAACTACAACTACAACTACAACTACAACTACAACTACAACTACAACTACAACTACAACTACAACTACAACTACAACTACAACTACAACTACAACTACAACTACAACTACAACTACAACTACAACTACAACTACAACTACAACTACAACTACAACTACAACTACAACTACAACTACAACTACAACTACAACTACAACTACAACTACAACTACAACTACAACTACAACTACAACTACAACTACAACTACAACTACAACTACAACTACAACTACAACTACAACTACAACTACAACTACAACTACAACTACAACTACAACTACAACTACAACTACAACTACAACTACAACTACAACTACAACTACAACTACAACTACAACTACAACTACAACTACAACTACAACTACAACTACAACTACAACTACAACTACAACTACAACTACAACTACAACTACAACTACAACTACAACTACAACTACAACTACAACTACAACTACAACTACAACTACAACTACAACTACAACTACAACTACAACTACAACTACAACTACAACTACAACTACAACTACAACTACAACTACAACTACAACTACAACTACAACTACAACTACAACTACAACTACAACTACAACTACAACTACAACTACAACTACAACTACAACTACAACTACAACTACAACTACAACTACAACTACAACTACAACTACAACTACAACTACAACTACAACTACAACTACAACTACAACTACAACTACAACTACAACTACAACTACAACTACAACTACAACTACAACTACAACTACAACTACAACTACAACTACAACTACAACTACAACTACAACTACAACTACAACTACAACTACAACTACAACTACAACTACAACTACAACTACAACTACAACTACAACTACAACTACAACTACAACTACAACTACAACTACAACTACAACTACAACTACAACTACAACTACAACTACAACTACAACTACAACTACAACTACAACTACAACTACAACTACAACTACAACTACAACTACAACTACAACTACAACTACAACTACAACTCAACTACAACTACAACTACAACTACAACTAAAACTTGCCATGATGAGTCGGTATCAGCCAGATACAGATTGTACAAAATATTACCAGTCTGTAAAAGCCAATATGCGTGTGAAATTTTACAGCCTTATTAGGCTGAAATATGATGGCGCTGTCCGAGAACGGCTGTAACTGGCCAGAGCTGGCAAAAGCATGCTATTATGAGTCGGTACCAGCCAGTTACAGATTTTATCAAAGATTACCAGTCTGTAAAAGCTAATATACGTGTAAAAGTTTACAAGTATATAAACCTTATTAGGCTGAAATATGATAGCGCTGTCTGAAACCGGATGTAGCCGGCCAGAGCTGGCAATAATATGCCAGTATCAGATGGTACCAGCCAGTTACAGATTGTATAAAACAATAACAGTCAGTAAAAGCTAATATGCGTGTAAAATTTTATTTGCATTCGATATTAATTGAAATTTTACATAAATAAAATTTTACACGTACATCGGCCTTATTAGGCTGAAACATAATGGCGCTGTCTGAGACAGGCTGCAACAGACCAGAGCTGGCATAAAATTTCCATTATGAGTCGGTACCAGCCAGTTACAAAGTGTATAAAATATTAGCAGTCTGTAAAAGCCAATATGCGTGTGAAATTTTACACGTATATCAGCCTTATTAGGCTGAAATATGATGGCGCTGTCCGAGACCGGCTGTAACTGGCCAGAGCTGGCAAAAGCATGCTATTATGAGTCGGTACCAGCCAGTTACAGATTGTATAAAAGATTACCAGTCTGTAAAAGCTAGTATGCGTGTATAAGTTTACGCTTATACGTATAAGCCTTATTAGGCAGAAATATGATGGCGCTGTCTGAAATTGGCTGTTGCCGGCCAGAGCTGGCAAAAACATGCCAGTATAAGACTGTACCAGCCAGTTACAGCTTGTATAAAACATTACCAGTCAGTAAAAGGTAATATGCGTGTAAAATTTAACACGTATATCAGCCTTATTAGGCTGAAATATGATGGCGCTGTCTGAGACCGGCTGCAACAGACCAGAGCTGGCAAAAACTTTCCATTATGAGTCGGTACCAGCCAGTTACAGAGTGTATAAAATATAACTAGTCTGTAAAAGCCAATATGCGTGTAAAAGTTTACGCTTATATAAGCCTTATTAGGCTGAAATATGATGGCGCTGTCTGAAACTGGCCAGAGCTGGCAAAAACATGCCAGTATAAGACTGTACCAGCCAGTTACAGCTTGTATAAAACATTACCAGTCAGTAAAAGGTAATATGCGTGTAAAATTTAACACGTATATCAGCCTTATTAGGCTGAAATATGATGGCGCTGTCTGAGACCGGCTGCAACAGAGCAGAGCTGGCAAAAACTTTCCATTATGAGTCGGTACCAGCCAGTTACAGAGTGTATAAAATATAACTAGTCTTTAAAAGCCAATATGCGTGTAAAAGTTTACGCTTATATAAGCCTTATTAGGCTGAAATATGATGGCGCTGTCTGAAACTGGCCAGAGCTGGCAAAAACATGCCAGTATAAGACTGTACCAGCCAGTTATAGCTTGTATATAACATTACCAGTCAGTAAAAGGTAATATGCGTGTAAAATTTAACCCGTATATCAGCCTTATTAGGCTGAATTATGATGGCGCTGTCTGAGACTTGCTGTAACTGGCACGAGGTTGCAGAAACATTCCAGTTTCAGATGGAACAAGCCAGTAGTTTCAGATGGAACAAGCCAGTTACAGATTGTATAAAACAATAACAGTCAGTAAAAGCTAATATGCGTGTAAAATTTTATTTGCATTCGATATTAATTGAAATTTTACATAAATAACATTTTACACGTACATCGGCCTTATTAGGCTGAAACATAATGGCGCTGTCTGAGACGGGCTGCAACAGACCAGAGCTGGCATAAAATTTCCATTATGAGTCGGTACCAGCCAGTTACAAAGTGTATAAAATATTAGCAGTCTGTAAAAGCCAATATGCGTGTGAAATTTTACACGTATATCAGCCTTATTAGGCTGAAATATGATGGCGCTGTCCGAGACCGGCTGTAACTGGCCAGAGCTGGCAAAAGCATGCTATTATGAGTCGGTACCAGCCAGTTACAGATTGTATAAAAGATTACCAGTCTGTAAAAGCTAGTATGCGTGTAAAAGTTTACGCTTATACGTATAAGCCTTATTAGGCTGAAATATGATGGCGCTGTCTGAAATTGGCTGTAGCCGGCCAGAGCTGGCAAAAACATGCCAGTATAAGACTGTACCAGCCAGTTACAGCTTGTATAAAACATTACCAGTCAGTAAAAGGTAATATGCGTGTAAAATTTAACACGTATATCAGCCTTATTAGGCTGAAATATGATGGCGCTGTCTGAGACCGGCTGCAACAGACCAGAGCTGGCAAAAACTTTCCATTATGAGTCGGTACCAGCCAGTTACAAAGTGTATAAAATATAACCAGTCTGTAAAAGCCAATATGCGTGAAATAGTTTACGCTTATATAAGCCTTATTAGGCTGAAATATGATGGCGCTGTCTGAAATTGGCTGTAGCCAGCCAGAGCTGGCAAAAACATGCCAGTATAAGACTGTACCAGCAAGTTACAGCTTGTATAAAACATTACCAGTCAGTAAAAGGTAATATGCGTGTAAAATTTAACACGTATATCAGCCTTATTAGGCTGAAATATGATGGCGCTGTCTGAGACCGGCTGCAACAGAGCAGAGCTGGCAAAAACTTTCCATTATGAGTCGGTACCAGCCAGTTACAGAGTGTATAAAATATAACTAGTCTTTAAAAGCCAATATGCGTGTAAAAGTTTACGCTTATATAAGCCTTATTAGGCTGAAATATGATGGCGCTGTCTGAAACTGGCCAGAGCTGGCAAAAACATGCCAGTATAAGACTGTACCAGCCAGTTATAGCTTGTATATAACATTACCAGTCAGTAAAAGGTAATATGCGTGTAAAATTTAACCCGTATATCAGCCTTATTAGGCTGAATTATGATGGCGCTGTCTGAGACTTGCTGTAACTGGCACGAGGTTGCAGAAACATTCCAGTTTCAGATGGAACAAGCCAGTTACAGATTGTATAAAACAATAACAGTCAGTAAAAGCTAATATGCGTGTAAAATTTTATTTGCATTCGATATTAATTGAAATTTTACATAAATAACATTTTACACGTACATCGGCCTTATTAGGCTGAAACATAATGGCGCTGTCTGAGACGGGCTGCAACAGACCAGAGCTGGCATAAAATTTCCATTATGAGTCGGTACCAGCCAGTTACAAAGTGTATAAAATATTAGCAGTCTGTAAAAGCCAATATGCGTGTGAAATTTTACACGTATATCAGCCTTATTAGGCTGAAATATGATGGCGCTGTCCGAGACCGGCTGTAACTGGCCAGAGCTGGCAAAAGCATGCTATTATGAGTCGGTACCAGCCAGTTACAGATTGTATAAAAGATTACCAGTCTGTAAAAGCTAGTATGCGTGTAAAAGTTTACGCTTATACGTATAAGCCTTATTAGGCTGAAATATGATGGCGCTGTCTGAAATTGGCTGTAGCCGGCCAGAGCTGGCAAAAACATGCCAGTATAAGACTGTACCAGCCAGTTACAGCTTGTATAAAACATTACCAGTCAGTAAAAGGTAATATGCGTGTAAAATTTAACACGTATATCAGCCTTATTAGGCTGAAATATGATGGCGCTGTCTGAGACCGGCTGCAACAGACCAGAGCTGGCAAAAACTTTCCATTATGAGTCGGTACCAGCCAGTTACAAAGTGTATAAAATATAACCAGTCTGTAAAAGCCAATATGCGTGAAATAGTTTACGCTTATATAAGCCTTATTAGGCTGAAATATGATGGCGCTGTCTGAAATTGGCTGTAGCCAGCCAGAGCTGGCAAAAACATGCCAGTATAAGACTGTACCAGCAAGTTACAGCTTGTATAAAACATTACCAGTCAGTAAAAGGTAATATGCGTGTAAAATTTAACACGTATATCAGCCTTATTAGGCTGAAATATGATGGCGCTGTCTGAGACCGGCTGCAACAGACCAGAGCTGGCATAAACTTTCCATTATGAGTCGGTACCAGCCAGTTACAAAGCTACAACTACAACTACAACTACAACTACAACTACAACTACAACTACAACTACAACTACAACTACAACTACAACTACAACTACAACTACAACTACAACTACAACTACAACTACAACTACAACTACAACTACAACTACAACTACAACTACAACTACAACTACAACTACAACTACAACTACAACTACAACTACAACTACAACTACAACTACAACTACAACTACAACTACAACTACAACTACAACTACAACTACAACTACAACTACAACTACAACTACAACTACAACTACAACTACAACTACAACTACAACTACAACTACAACTACAACTACAACTACAACTACAACTACAACTACAACTACAACTACAACTACAACTACAACTACAACTACAACTACAACTACAACTACAACTACAACTACAACTACAACTACAACTACAACTACAACTACAACTACAACTACAACTACAACTACAACTACAACTACAACTACAACTACAACTACAACTACAACTACAACTACAACTACAACTACAACTACAACTACAACTACAACTACAACTACAACTACAACTACAACTACAACTACAACTACAACTACAACTACAACTACAACTACAACTACAACTACAACTACAACTACAACTACAACTACAACTACAACTACAACTACAACTACAACTACAACTACAACTACAACTACAACTACAACTACAACTACAACTACAACTACAACTACAACTACAACTACAACTACAACTACAACTACAACTACAACTACAACTACAACTACAACTACAACTACAACTACAACTACAACTACAACTACAACTACAACTACAACTACAACTACAACTACAACTACAACTACAACTACAACTACAACTACAACTACAACTACAACTACAACTACAACTACAACTACAACTACAACTACAACTACAACTACAACTACAACTACAACTACAACTACAACTACAACTACAACTACAACTACAACTACAACTACAACTACAACTACAACTACAACTACAACTACAACTACAACTACAACTACAACTACAACTACAACTACAACTACAACTACAACTACAACTACAACTACAACTACAACTACAACTACAACTACAACTACAACTACAACTACAACTACAACTACAACTACAACTACAACTACAACTACAACTACAACTACAACTACAACTACAACTACAACTACAACTACAACTACAACTACAACTACAACTACAACTACAACTACAACTACAACTACAACTACAACTACAACTACAACTACAACTACAACTACAACTACAACTACAACTACAACTACAACTACAACTACAACTACAACTACAACTACAACTACAACTACAACTACAACTACAACTACAACTACAACTACAACTACAACTACAACTACAACTACAACTACAACTACAACTACAACTACAACTACAACTACAACTACAACTACAACTACAACTACAACTACAACTACAACTACAACTACAACTACAACTACAACTACAACTACAACTACAACTACAACTACAACTACAACTACAACTACAACTACAACTACAACTACAACTACAACTACAACTACAACTACAACTACAACTACAACTACAACTACAACTACAACTACAACTACAACTACAACTACAACTACAACTACAACTACAACTACAACTACAACTACAACTACAACTACAACTACAACTACAACTACAACTACAACTACAACTACAACTACAACTACAACTACAACTACAACTACAACTACAACTACAACTACAACTACAACTACAACTACAACTACAACTACAACTACAACTACAACTACAACTACAACTACAACTACAACTACAACTACAACTACAACTACAACTACAACTACAACTACAACTACAACTACAACTACAACTACAACTACAACTACAACTACAACTACAACTACAACTACAACTACAACTACAACTACAACTACAACTACAACTACAACTACAACTACAACTACAACTACAACTACAACTACAACTACAACTACAACTACAACTACAACTACAACTACAACTACAACTACAACTACAACTACAACTACAACTACAACTACAACTACAACTACAACTACAACTACAACTACAACTACAACTACAACTACAACTACAACTACAACTACAACTACAACTACAACTACAACTACAACTACAACTACAACTACAACTACAACTACAACTACAACTACAACTACAACTACAACTACAACTACAACTACAACTACAACTACAACTACAACTACAACTACAACTACAACTACAACTACAACTACAACTACAACTACAACTACAACTACAACTACAACTACAACTACAACTACAACTACAACTACAACTACAACTACAACTACAACTACAACTACAACTACAACTACAACTACAACTACAACTACAACTACAACTACAACTACAACTACAACTACAACTACAACTACAACTACAACTACAACTACAACTACAACTACAACTACAACTACAACTACAACTACAACTACAACTACAACTACAACTACAACTACAACTACAACTACAACTACAACTACAACTACAACTACAACTACAACTACAACTACAACTACAACTACAACTACAACTACAACTACAACTACAACTACAACTACAACTACAACTACAACTACAACTACAACTACAACTACAACTACAACTACAACTACAACTACAACTACAACTACAACTACAACTACAACTACAACTACAACTACAACTACAACTACAACTACAACTACAACTACAACTACAACTACAACTACAACTACAACTACAACTACAACTACAACTACAACTACAACTACAACTACAACTACAACTACAACTACAACTACAACTACAACTACAACTACAACTACAACTACAACTACAACTACAACTACAACTACAACTACAACTACAACTACAACTACAACTACAACTACAACTACAACTACAACTACAACTACAACTACAACTACAACTACAACTACAACTACAACTACAACTACAACTACAACTACAACTACAACTACAACTACAACTACAACTACAACTACAACTACAACTACAACTACAACTACAACTACAACTACAACTACAACTACAACTACAACTACAACTACAACTACAACTACAACTACAACTACAACTACAACTACAACTACAACTACAACTACAACTACAACTACAACTACAACTACAACTACAACTACAACTACAACTACAACTACAACTACAACTACAACTACAACTACAACTACAACTACAACTACAACTACAACTACAACTACAACTACAACTACAACTACAACTACAACTACAACTACAACTACAACTACAACTACAACTACAACTACAACTACAACTACAACTACAACTACAACTACAACTACAACTACAACTACAACTACAACTACAACTACAACTACAACTACAACTACAACTACAACTACAACTACAACTACAACTACAACTACAACTACAACTACAACTACAACTACAACTACAACTACAACTACAACTACAACTACAACTACAACTACAACTACAACTACAACTACAACTACAACTACAACTACAACTACAACTACAACTACAACTACAACTACAACTACAACTACAACTACAACTACAACTACAACTACAACTACAACTACAACTACAACTACAACTACAACTACAACTACAACTACAACTACAACTACAACTACAACTACAACTACAACTACAACTACAACTACAACTACAACTACAACTACAACTACAACTACAACTACAACTACAACTACAACTACAACTACAACTACAACTACAACTACAACTACAACTACAACTACAACTACAACTACAACTACAACTACAACTACAACTACAACTACAACTACAACTACAACTACAACTACAACTACAACTACAACTACAACTACAACTACAACTACAACTACAACTACAACTACAACTACAACTACAACTACAACTACAACTACAACTACAACTACAACTACAACTACAACTACAACTACAACTACAACTACAACTACAACTACAACTACAACTACAACTACAACTACAACTACAACTACAACTACAACTACAACTACAACTACAACTACAACTACAACTACAACTACAACTACAACTACAACTACAACTACAACTACAACTACAACTACAACTACAACTACAACTACAACTACAACTACAACTACAACTACAACTACAACTACAACTACAACTACAACTACAACTACAACTACAACTACAACTACAACTACAACTACAACTACAACTACAACTACAACTACAACTACAACTACAACTACAACTACAACTACAACTACAACTACAACTACAACTACAACTACAACTACAACTACAACTACAACTACAACTACAACTACAACTACAACTACAACTACAACTACAACTACAACTACAACTACAACTACAACTACAACTACAACTACAACTACAACTACAACTACAACTACAACTACAACTACAACTACAACTACAACTACAACTACAACTACAACTACAACTACAACTACAACTACAACTACAACTACAACTACAACTACAACTACAACTACAACTACAACTACAACTACAACTACAACTACAACTACAACTACAACTACAACTACAACTACAACTACAACTACAACTACAACTACAACTACAACTACAACTACAACTACAACTACAACTACAACTACAACTACAACTACAACTACAACTACAACTACAACTACAACTACAACTACAACTACAACTACAACTACAACTACAACTACAACTACAACTACAACTACAACTACAACTACAACTACAACTACAACTACAACTACAACTACAACTACAACTACAACTACAACTACAACTACAACTACAACTACAACTACAACTACAACTACAACTACAACTACAACTACAACTACAACTACAACTACAACTACAACTACAACTACAACTACAACTACAACTACAACTACAACTACAACTACAACTACAACTACAACTACAACTACAACTACAACTACAACTACAACTACAACTACAACTACAACTACAACTACAACTACAACTACAACTACAACTACAACTACAACTACAACTACAACTACAACTACAACTACAACTACAACTACAACTACAACTACAACTACAACTACAACTACAACTACAACTACAACTACAACTACAACTACAACTACAACTACAACTACAACTACAACTACAACTACAACTACAACTACAACTACAACTACAACTACAACTACAACTACAACTACAACTACAACTACAACTACAACTACAACTACAACTACAACTACAACTACAACTACAACTACAACTACAACTACAACTACAACTACAACTACAACTACAACTACAACTACAACTACAACTACAACTACAACTACAACTACAACTACAACTACAACTACAACTACAACTACAACTACAACTACAACTACAACTACAACTACAACTACAACTACAACTACAACTACAACTACAACTACAACTACAACTACAACTACAACTACAACTACAACTACAACTACAACTACAACTACAACTACAACTACAACTACAACTACAACTACAACTACAACTACAACTACAACTACAACTACAACTACAACTACAACTACAACTACAACTACAACTACAACTACAACTACAACTACAACTACAACTACAACTACAACTACAACTACAACTACAACTACAACTACAACTACAACTACAACTACAACTACAACTACAACTACAACTACAACTACAACTACAACTACAACTACAACTACAACTACAACTACAACTACAACTACAACTACAACTACAACTACAACTACAACTACAACTACAACTACAACTACAACTACAACTACAACTACAACTACAACTACAACTACAACTACAACTACAACTACAACTACAACTACAACTACAACTACAACTACAACTACAACTACAACTACAACTACAACTACAACTACAACTACAACTACAACTACAACTACAACTACAACTACAACTACAACTACAACTACAACTACAACTACAACTACAACTACAACTACAACTACAACTACAACTACAACTACAACTACAACTACAACTACAACTACAACTACAACTACAACTACAACTACAACTACAACTACAACTACAACTACAACTACAACTACAACTACAACTACAACTACAACTAC
Organism: Leistus spinibarbis; assembly: GCA_933228885.1. Classification (NCBI taxonomy): domain Eukaryota; kingdom Metazoa; phylum Arthropoda; class Insecta; order Coleoptera; family Carabidae; genus Leistus; species Leistus spinibarbis. The sequence continues at coordinate 66,826 of CAKOGD010000059.1, read as the reverse complement.
AACTACAACTACAACTACAACTACAACTACAACTACAACTACAACTACAACTACAACTACAACTACAACTACAACTACAACTACAACTACAACTACAACTACAACTACAACTACAACTACAACTACAACTACAACTACAACTACAACTACAACTACAACTACAACTACAACTACAACTACAACTACAACTACAACTACAACTACAACTACAACTACAACTACAACTACAACTACAACTACAACTACAACTACAACTACAACTACAACTACAACTACAACTACAACTACAACTACAACTACAACTACAACTACAACTACAACTACAACTACAACTACAACTACAACTACAACTACAACTACAACTACAACTACAACTACAACTACAACTACAACTACAACTACAACTACAACTACAACTACAACTACAACTACAACTACAACTACAACTACAACTACAACTACAACTACAACTACAACTACAACTACAACTACAACTACAACTACAACTACAACTACAACTACAACTACAACTACAACTACAACTACAACTACAACTACAACTACAACTACAACTACAACTACAACTACAACTACAACTACAACTACAACTACAACTACAACTACAACTACAACTACAACTACAACTACAACTACAACTACAACTACAACTACAACTACAACTACAACTACAACTACAACTACAACTACAACTACAACTACAACTACAACTACAACTACAACTACAACTACAACTACAACTACAACTACAACTACAACTACAACTACAACTACAACTACAACTACAACTACAACTACAACTACAACTACAACTACAACTACAACTACAACTACAACTACAACTACAACTACAACTACAACTACAACTACAACTACAACTACAACTACAACTACAACTACAACTACAACTACAACTACAACTACAACTACAACTACAACTACAACTACAACTACAACTACAACTACAACTACAACTACAACTACAACTACAACTACAACTACAACTACAACTACAACTACAACTACAACTACAACTACAACTACAACTACAACTACAACTACAACTACAACTACAACTACAACTACAACTACAACTACAACTACAACTACAACTACAACTACAACTACAACTACAACTACAACTACAACTACAACTACAACTACAACTACAACTACAACTACAACTACAACTACAACTACAACTACAACTACAACTACAACTACAACTACAACTACAACTACAACTACAACTACAACTACAACTACAACTACAACTACAACTACAACTACAACTACAACTACAACTACAACTACAACTACAACTACAACTACAACTACAACTACAACTACAACTACAACTACAACTACAACTACAACTACAACTACAACTACAACTACAACTACAACTACAACTACAACTACAACTACAACTACAACTACAACTACAACTACAACTACAACTACAACTACAACTACAACTACAACTACAACTACAACTACAACTACAACTACAACTACAACTACAACTACAACTACAACTACAACTACAACTACAACTACAACTACAACTACAACTACAACTACAACTACAACTACAACTACAACTACAACTACAACTACAACTACAACTACAACTACAACTACAACTACAACTACAACTACAACTACAACTACAACTACAACTACAACTACAACTACAACTACAACTACAACTACAACTACAACTACAACTACAACTACAACTACAACTACAACTACAACTACAACTACAACTACAACTACAACTACAACTACAACTACAACTACAACTACAACTACAACTACAACTACAACTACAACTACAACTACAACTACAACTACAACTACAACTACAACTACAACTACAACTACAACTACAACTACAACTACAACTACAACTACAACTACAACTACAACTACAACTACAACTACAACTACAACTACAACTACAACTACAACTACAACTACAACTACAACTACAACTACAACTACAACTACAACTACAACTACAACTACAACTACAACTACAACTACAACTACAACTACAACTACAACTACAACTACAACTACAACTACAACTACAACTACAACTACAACTACAACTACAACTACAACTACAACTACAACTACAACTACAACTACAACTACAACTACAACTACAACTACAACTACAACTACAACTACAACTACAACTACAACTACAACTACAACTACAACTACAACTACAACTACAACTACAACTACAACTACAACTACAACTACAACTACAACTACAACTACAACTACAACTACAACTACAACTACAACTACAACTACAACTACAACTACAACTACAACTACAACTACAACTACAACTACAACTACAACTACAACTACAACTACAACTACAACTACAACTACAACTACAACTACAACTACAACTACAACTACAACTACAACTACAACTACAACTACAACTACAACTACAACTACAACTACAACTACAACTACAACTACAACTACAACTACAACTACAACTACAACTACAACTACAACTACAACTACAACTACAACTACAACTACAACTACAACTACAACTACAACTACAACTACAACTACAACTACAACTACAACTACAACTACAACTACAACTACAACTACAACTACAACTACAACTACAACTACAACTACAACTACAACTACAACTACAACTACAACTACAACTACAACTACAACTACAACTACAACTACAACTACAACTACAACTACAACTACAACTACAACTACAACTACAACTACAACTACAACTACAACTACAACTACAACTACAACTACAACTACAACTACAACTACAACTACAACTACAACTACAACTACAACTACAACTACAACTACAACTACAACTACAACTACAACTACAACTACAACTACAACTACAACTACAACTACAACTACAACTACAACTACAACTACAACTACAACTACAACTACAACTACAACTACAACTACAACTACAACTACAACTACAACTACAACTACAACTACAACTACAACTACAACTACAACTACAACTACAACTACAACTACAACTACAACTACAACTACAACTACAACTACAACTACAACTACAACTACAACTACAACTACAACTACAACTACAACTACAACTACAACTACAACTACAACTACAACTACAACTACAACTACAACTACAACTACAACTACAACTACAACTACAACTACAACTACAACTACAACTACAACTACAACTACAACTACAACTACAACTACAACTACAACTACAACTACAACTACAACTACAACTACAACTACAACTACAACTACAACTACAACTACAACTACAACTACAACTACAACTACAACTACAACTACAACTACAACTACAACTACAACTACAACTACAACTACAACTACAACTACAACTACAACTACAACTACAACTACAACTACAACTACAACTACAACTACAACTACAACTACAACTACAACTACAACTACAACTACAACTACAACTACAACTACAACTACAACTACAACTACAACTACAACTACAACTACAACTACAACTACAACTACAACTACAACTACAACTACAACTACAACTACAACTACAACTACAACTACAACTACAACTACAACTACAACTACAACTACAACTACAACTACAACTACAACTACAACTACAACTACAACTACAACTACAACTACAACTACAACTACAACTACAACTACAACTACAACTACAACTACAACTACAACTACAACTACAACTACAACTACAACTACAACTACAACTACAACTACAACTACAACTACAACTACAACTACAACTACAACTACAACTACAACTACAACTACAACTACAACTACAACTACAACTACAACTACAACTACAACTACAACTACAACTACAACTACAACTACAACTACAACTACAACTACAACTACAACTACAACTACAACTACAACTACAACTACAACTACAACTAACTACAACTACAACTACAACTACAACTACAACTACAACTACAACTACAACTACAACTACAACTACAACTACAACTACAACTACAACTACAACTACAACTACAACTACAACTACAACTACAACTACAACTACAACTACAACTACAACGTACAACTACAACTACAACTACAACTACAACTACAACTACAACTACAACTACAACTACAACTACAACTACAACTACAACTACAACTACAACTACAACTACAACTACAACTACAACTACAACTACAACTACAACTACAACTACAACTACAACTACAACTACAACTACAACTACAACTACAACTACAACTACAACTACAACTACAACTACAACTACAACTACAACTACAACTACAACTACAACTACAACTACAACTACAACTACAACTACAACTACAACTACAACTACAACTACAACTACAACTACAACTACAACTAAACTACAACTACAACTACAACTACAACTACAACTACAACTACAACTACAACTACAACTACAACTACAACTACAACTACAACTACAACTACAACTACAACTACAACTACAACTACAACTACAACTACAACTACAACTACAACTACAACTACAACTACAACTACAACTACAACTACAACTACAACTACAACTACAACTACAACTACAACTACAACTACAACTACAACTACAACTACAACTACAACTACAACTACAACTACAACTACAACTACAACTACAACTACAACTACAACTACAACTACAACTACAACTACAACTACAACTACAACTACAACTACAACTACAACTACAACTACAACTACAACTACAACTACAACTACAACTACAACTACAACTACAACTACAACTACAACTACAACTACAACTACAACTACAACTACAACTACAACTACAACTACAACTACAACTACAACTACAACTACAACTACAACTACAACTACAACTACAACTACAACTACAACTACAACTACAACTACAACTACAACTACAACTACAACTACAACTACAACTACAACTACAACTACAACTACAACTACAACTACAACTACAACTACAACTACAACTACAACTACAACTACAACTACAACTACAACTACAATCTTACAACTACAACTACAACTACAACTACAACTACAACTACAACTACAACTACAACTACAACTACAACTACAAACTACAACTACAACTACAACTACAACTACAACTACAACTACAACTACAACTACAACTACAACTACAACTACAACTACAACTACAACTACAACTACAACTACAACTACAACTACAACTACAACTACAACTACAACTACAACTACAACTACAACTACAACTACAACTACAACTACAACTACAACTACAACTACAACTACAACTACAACTACAACTAACTACAACTACAACTACAACTACAACTACAACTACAACTACAACTACAACTACAACTACAACTACAACTACAACTACAACTACAACTACAACTACAACTACAACTACAACTACAACTACAACTACAACTACAACTACAACTACAACTACAACTACAACTACAACTACAACTACAACTACAACTACAACTACAACTACAACTACAACTACAACTACAACTACAACTACAACTACAACTACAACTACAACTACAACTACAACTACAACTACAACTACAACTACAACTACAACTACAACTACAACTACAACTACAACTACAACTACAACTACAACTACAACTACAACTACAACTACAACTACAACTACAACTACAACTACAACTACAACTACAACTACAACTACAACTACAACTACAACTACAACTACAACTACAACTACAACTACAACTACAACTACAACTACAACTACAACTACAACTACAACTACAACTACAACTACAACTACAACTACAACTACAACTACAACTACAACTACAACTACAACTACAACTACAACTACAACTACAACTACAACTACAACTACAACTACAACTACAACTACAACTACAACTACAACTACAACTACAACTACAACTACAACTACAACTACAACTACAACTACAACTACAACTACAACTACAACTACAACTACAACTACAACTACAACTACAACTACAACTACAACTACAACTACAACTACAACTACAACTACAACTACAACTACAACTACAACTACAACTACAACTACAACTACAACTACAACTACAACTACAACTACAACTACAACTACAACTACAACTACAACTACAACTACAACTACAACTACAACTACAACTACAACTACAACTACAACTACAACTACAACTACAACTACAACTACAACTACAACTACAACTACAACTACAACTACAACTACAACTACAACTACAACTACAACTACAACTACAACTACAACTACAACTACAACTACAACTACAACTACAACTACAACTACAACTACAACTACAACTACAACTACAACTACAACTACAACTACAACTACAACTACAACTACAACTACAACTACAACTACAACTACAACTACAACTACAACTACAACTACAACTACAACTACAACTACAACTACAACTACAACTACAACTACAACTACAACTACAACTACAACTACAACTACAACTACAACTACAACTACAACTACAACTACAACTACAACTACAACTACAACTACAACTACAACTACAACTACAACTACAACTACAACTACAACTACAACTACAACTACAACTACAACTACAACTACAACTACAACTACAACTACAACTACAACTACAACTACAACTACAACTACAACTACAACTACAACTACAACTACAACTACAACTACAACTACAACTACAACTACAACTACAACTACAACTACAACTACAACTACAACTACAACTACAACTACAACTACAACTACAACTACAACTACAACTACAACTACAACTACAACTACAACTACAACTACAACTACAACTACAACTACAACTACAACTACAACTACAACTACAACTACAACTACAACTACAACTACAACTACAACTACAACTACAACTACAACTACAACTACAACTACAACTACAACTACAACTACAACTACAACTACAACTACAACTACAACTACAACTACAACTACAACTACAACTACAACTACAACTACAACTACAACTACAACTACAACTACAACTACAACTACAACTACAACTACAACTACAACTACAACTACAACTACAACTACAACTACAACTACAACTACAACTACAACTACAACTACAACTACAACTACAACTACAACTACAACTACAACTACAACTACAACTACAACTACAACTACAACTACAACTACAACTACAACTACAACTACAACTACAACTACAACTACAACTACAACTACAACTACAACTACAACTACAACTACAACTACAACTACAACTACAACTACAACTACAACTACAACTACAACTACAACTACAACTACAACTACAACTACAACTACAACTACAACTACAACTACAACTACAACTACAACTACAACTACAACTACAACTACAACTACAACTACAACTACAACTACAACTACAACTACAACTACAACTACAACTACAACTACAACTACAACTACAACTACAACTACAACTACAACTACAACTACAACTACAACTACAACTACAACTACAACTACAACTACAACTACAACTACAACTACAACTACAACTACAACTACAACTACAACTACAACTACAACTACAACTACAACTACAACTACAACTACAACTACAACTACAACTACAACTACAACTACAACTACAACTACAACTACAACTACAACTACAACTACAACTACAACTACAACTACAACTACAACTACAACTACAACTACAACTACAACTACAACTACAACTACAACTACAACTACAACTACAACTACAACTACAACTACAACTACAACTACAACTACAACTACAACTACAACAACAACTACAACTACAACTACAACTACAACTACAACTACAACTACAACTACAACTACAACTACAACTACAACTACAACTACAACTACAACTACAACTACAACTACAACTACAACTACAACTACAACTACAACTACAACTACAACTACAACTACAACTACAACTACAACTACAACTACAACTACAACTACAACTACAACTACAACTACAACTACAACTACAACTACAACTACAACTACAACTACAACTACAACTACAACTACAACTACAACTACAACTACAACTACAACTACAACTACAACTACAACTACAACTACAACTACAACTACAACTACAACTACAACTACAACTACAACTACAACTACAACTACAACTACAACTACAACTACAACTACAACTACAACTACAACTACAACTACAACTACAACTACAACTACAACTACAACTACAACTACAACTACAACTACAACTACAACTACAACTACAACTACAACTACAACTACAACTACAACTACAACTACAACTACAACTACAACTACAACTACAACTACAACTACAACTACAACTACAACTACAACTACAACTACAACTACAACTACAACTACAACTACAACTACAACTACAACTACAACTACAACTACAACTACAACTACAACTACAACTACAACTACAACTACAACTACAACTACAACTACAACTACAACTACAACTACAACTACAACTACAACTACAACTACAACTACAACTACAACTACAACTACAACTACAACTACAACTACAACTACAACTACAACTACAACTACAACTACAACTACAACTACAACTACAACTACAACTACAACTACAACTACAACTACAACTACAACTACAACTACAACTACAACTACAACTACAACTACAACTACAACTACAACTACAACTACAACTACAACTACAACTACAACTACAACTACAACTACAACTACAACTACAACTACAACTACAACTACAACTACAACTACAACTACAACTACAACTACAACTACAACTACAACTACAACTACAACTACAACTACAACTACAACTACAACTACAACTACAACTACAACTACAACTACAACTACAACTACAACTACAACTACAACTACAACTACAACTACAACTACAACTACAACTACAACTACAACTACAACTACAACTACAACTACAACTACAACTACAACTACAACTACAACTACAACTACAACTACAACTACAACTACAACTACAACTACAACTACAACTACAACTACAACTACAACTACAACTACAACTACAACTACAACTACAACTACAACTACAACTACAACTACAACTACAACTACAACTACAACTACAACTGCAACTACAACAACAACTACAACTACAACTACAACTACAACTACAACTACAACTACAACTACAACTACAACTACAACTACAACTACAACTACAACTACAACTACAACTACAACTACAACTACAACTACAACTACAACTACAACTACAACTACAACTACAACTACAACTACAACTACAACTACAACTACAACTACAACTACAACTACAACTACAACTACAACTGCAACTACAACAACAACTACAACTACAACTACAACTACAACTACAACTACAACTACAACTACAACTACAACTACAACTACAACTACAACTACAACTACAACTACAACTACAACTACAACTACAACTACAACTACAACTACAACTACAACTACAACTACAACTACAACTACAACTACAACTACAACTACAACTACAACTACAACTACAACTACAACTACAACTACAACTACAACTACAACTACAACTACAACTACAACTACAACTACTACAACTACAACTACAACTACAACTACAACTACAACTACAACTACAACTACAACTACAACTACAACTACAACTACAACTACAACTACAACTACAACTACAACTACAACTACAACTACAACTACAACTACAACTACAACTACAACTACAACTACAACTACAACTACAACTACAACTACAACTACAACTACAACTACAACTACAACTACAACTACAACTACAACTACAATAACTACAACTACAACTACAACTACAACTACAACTACAACTACAACTACAACTACAACTACAACTACAACTACAACTACAACTACAACTACAACTACAACTACAACTACAACTACAACTACAACTACAACTACAACTACAACTACAACTACAACTACAACTACAACTACAACTACAACTACAACTACAACTACAACTACAACTACAACTACAACTACAACTACAACTACAACTACAACTACAACTACAACTACAACTACAACTACAACTACAACTACAACTACAACTACAACTACAACTACAACTACAACTACAACTACAACTACAACTACAACTACAACTACAACTACAACTACAACTACAACTACAACTACAACTACAACTACAACTACAACTACAACTACAACTACAACTACAACTACAACTACAACTACAACTACAACTACAACTACAACTACAACTACAACTACAACTACAACTACAACTACAACTACAACTACAACTACAACTACAACTACAACTACAACTACAACTACAACTACAACTACAACTACAACTACAACTACAACTACAACTACAACTACAACTACAACTACAACTACAACTACAACTACAACTACAACTACAACTACAACTACAACTACAACTACAACTACAACTACAACTACAACTACAACTACAACTACAACTACAACTACAACTACAACTACAACTACAACTACAACTACAACTACAACTACAACTACAACTACAACTACAACTACAACTACAACTACAACTACAACTACAACTACAACTACAACTACAACTACAACTACAACTACAACTACAACTACAACTACAACTACAACTACAACTACAACTACAACTACAACTACAACTACAACTACAACTACAACTACAACTACAACTACAACTACAACTACAACTACAACTACAACTACAACTACAACTACAACTACAACTACAACTACAACTACAACTACAATTACAACTACAACTACAACTACAACTACAACTACAACTACAACTACAACTACAACTACAACTACAACTACAACTACAACTACAACTACAACTACAACTACAACTACAACTACAACTACAACTACAACTACAACTACAACTGCAACAACAACAACTACAACTACAACTACAACTACAACTACAACTACAACTACAACTACAACTACAACTACAACTACAACTACAACTACAACTACAACTACAACTACAACTACAACTACAACTACAACTACAACTACAACTACAACTACAACTACAACTACAACTACAACTACAACTACAACTACAACTACAACTACAACTACAACTACAACTACAACTACAACTACAACTACAACTACAACTACAACTACAACTACAACTACAACTACAACTACAACTACAACTACAACTACAACTACAACTACAACTACAACTACAACTACAACTTCAACTACAATAACTACAACTACAACTACAACTACAACTACAACTACAACTACAACTACAACTACAACTACAACTACAACTACAACTACAACTACAACTACAACTACAACTACAACTACAACTACAACTACAACTACAACTACAACTACAACTACAACTACAACTACAACTACAACTACAAATACAACTACAACTACAACTACAACTACAACTACAACTACAACTACAACTACAACTACAACTACAACTACAACTACAACTACAACTACAACTACACAACTACAACTACAACTACAACTACAACTACAACTACAACTACAACTACAACACTACAACTACAACTACAACTACAACTACAACTACAACTACAACTACAACTACAACTACAACTACAACTACAACTACAACTACAACTACAACTACAACTACAACTACAACTACAACTACAACTACAACTACAACTACAACTACAACTACAACTACAACTGCAACTACAACAACTACAACTACAACAACAACTACAACTACAACTACAACTACAACTACAACTACAACTACAACTACAACTACAACTACAACTACAACTACAACTACAACTACAACTACATCTACAACTACAACTACAACTACAACTACAACTACAACTACAACTACAACTACAACTACAACTACAACTACAACTACAACTACAACTACAACTACAACTACAACTACAACTACAACTACAACTACAACTACAACTACAACTACAACTACAACTACAACTACAACTACAACTACAACTACAACTACAACTACAACTACAACTACAACTACAACTACAACTACAACAACAACTACAACTACAACTACAACTACAACTACAACTACAACTACAACTACAACTACAACTACAACTACAACTACAACTACAACTACAACTACAACTACAACTACAACTACAACTACAACTACAACTACAACTACAACTACAACTACAACTACAACTACAACTACAACTACAACTACAACTACAACTACAACTACAACTACAACTACAACTACAACTACAACTACAACTACAACTACAACTACAACTACAACTACAACTACAACTACAACTACAACTACAACTACAACTACAACTACAACTACAACTACAACTACAACTACAACTACAACTACAACTACAACTACAACTTCAACTACAATAACTACAACTACAACTACAACTACAACTACAACTACAACTACAACTACAACTACAACTACAACTACAACTACAACTACAACTACAACTACAACTACAACTACAACTACAACTACAACTACAGTTACAACTACAACTACAACTACAACTACAACTACAACTACAACTACAACTACAACTACAACTACAACTACAACTACAACTACAACTACAACTACAACTACAACTACAACTACAACTACAACTACAACTACAACTACAACTACAACTACAACTACAACTACAACTACAACTACAACTACAACTACAACTACAACTACAACTACAACTACAACTACAACTACAACTACAACTACAACTACAACTACAACTAGCAACTACAACTACAACTACAACTACAACTACAACTACAACTACAACTACAACTACAACTACAACTACAACTACAACTACAACTACAACTACAACTACAACTACAACTACAACTACAACTACAACTACAACAACTACAACTACAACTACAACTACAACTACAACTACAACTACAACTACAACTACAACTACAACTACAACTACAACTACAACTACAACTACAACTACAACTACAACTACAACTACAACTACAACTAACTACAACTACAACTACAACTACAACTACAACTACAACTACAACTACAACTACAACTACAACTACAACTACAACTACAACTACAACTACAACTACAACTACAACTACAACTACAACTACAACTACAACTACAACTGCAACTACAACAACTACAACTACAACAACAACTACAACTACAACTACAACTACAACTACAACTACAACTACAACTACAACTACAACTACAACTACAACTACAACTACAACTACAACTACAACTACAACTACAACTACAACTACAACTACAACTACAACTACAACTACAACTACAACTACAACTACAACTACAACTACAACTACAACTACAACTACAACTACAACTACAACTACAACTACAACTACAACTACAACTACAACTACAACTACAACTACAACTACAACTACAACTACAACTACAACTACAACTACAACTACAACTACAACTACAACTACAACTACAACTACAACTACAACTACAACTACAACTACAACTACAACTACAACTACAACTACAACTACAACTACAACTACAACTACAACTACAACTACAACTACAACTACAACTACAACTACAACTACAACTACAACTACAACTACAACTACAACTACAACTACAACTACAACTACAACTACAACTACAACTACAACTACAACTACAACTACAACTACAACTACAACTACAACTACAACTACAACTACAACTACAACTACAACTACAACTACAACTACAACTACAACTACAACTACAACTACAACTACAACTACAACTACAACTACAACTACAACTACAACTACAACTACAACTACAACTACAACTACAACTACAACTACAACTACAACTACAACTACAACTACAACTACAACTACAACTACAACTACAACTACAACTACAACTACAACTACAACTACAACTACAACTACAACTACAACTACAACTACAACTACAACTACAACTACAACTACAACTACAACTACAACTACAACTACAACTACAACTACAACTACAACTACAACTACAAATACAACTACAACTACAACTACAACTACAACTACAACTACAACTACAACTACAACTACAACTACAACTACAACTACAACTACAACTACAACTACAACTACAACTACAACTACAATAACTACAACTACAACTACAACTACAACTACAACTACAACTACAACTACAACTACAACTACAACTACAACTACAACTACAACTACAACTACAACTACAACTACAACTACAACTACAACTACAACTACAACTACAACTACAACTACAACTGCAACTACAACAACTACAACTACAACAACAACTACAACTACAACTACAACTACAACTACAACTACAACTACAACTACAACTACAACTACAACTACAACTACAACTACAACTACAACTACAACTACAACTACAACTACAACTACAACTACAACTACAACTACAACTACAACTACAACTACAACTACAACTACAACTACAACTACAACTACAACTACAACTACAACTACAACTACAACTACAACTACAACTACAACTACAACTACAACTACAACTACAACTACAACTACAACTACAACTACAACTACAACTACAACTACAACTACAACTACAACTACAACTACAACTACAACTACAACTACAACTACAACTACAACTACAACTACAACTACAACTACAACTACAACTACAACTACAACTACAACTACAACTACAACTACAACTACAACTACAACTACAACTACAACTACAACTACAACTACAACTACAACTACAACTACAACTACAACTACAACTACAACTACAACTACAACTACAACTACAACTACAACTACAACTACAACTACAACTACAACTACAACTACAACTACAACTACAACTACAACTACAACTACAACTACAACTACAACTACAACTACAACTACAACTACAACTACAACTACAACTACAACTACAACTACAACTACAACTACAACTACAACTACAACTACAACTACAACTACAACTTCAACTACAATAACTACAACTACAACTACAACTACAACTACAACTACAACTACAACTACAACTACAACTACAACTACAACTACAACTACAACTACAACTACAACTACAACTACAACTACAACTACAACTACAACTACAACTACAACTACAACTACAACTACAACTACAACTACAACTACAACTACAACTACAACTACAACTACAACTACAACTACAACTACAACTACAACTACAACTACAACTACAACTACAACTACAACTACAACTACAACTACAACTACAACTACAACTACAACTACAACTACAACTACAACTACAACTACAACTACAACTACAACTACAACTACAACTACAACTACAACTACAACTACAACTACAACTACAACTACAACTACAACTACAACTACAACTACAACTACAACTACAACTACAACTACAACTACAACTACAACTACAACTACAACTACAACTACAACTACAACTACAACTACAACTACAACTACAACTACAACTACAACTACAACTACAACTACAACTACAACTACAACTACAACTACAACTACAACTACAACTACAACTACAACTACAACTACAACTACAACTACAACTACAACTACAACTACAACTACAACTACAACTACAACTACAACTACAACTACAACTACAACTACAACTACAACTACAACTACAACTACAACTACAACTACAACTACAACTACAACTACAACTACAACTACAACTACAACTACAACTACAACTACAACTACAACTACAACTACAACTACAACTACAACTACAACTACAACTACAACTACAACTACAACTACAACTACAACTACAACTACAACTACAACTACAACTACAACTACAACTACAACTACAACTACAACTACAACTACAACTACAACTACAACTACAACTACAACTACAACTACAACTACAACTACAACTACAACTACAACTACAACTACAACTACAACTACAACTACAACTACAACTACAACTACAACTACAACTACAACTACAACTACAACTACAACTACAACTACAACTACAACTACAACTACAACTACAACTACAACTACAACTACAACTACAACTACAACTACAACTACAACTACAACTACAACTACAACTACAACTACAACTACAACTACAACTACAACTACAACTACAACTACAACTACAACTACAACTACAACTACAACTACAACTACAACTACAACTACAACTACAACTACAACTACAACTACAACTACAACTACAACTACAACTACAACTACAACTACAACTACAACTACAACTACAACTACAACTACAACTACAACTACAACTACAACTACAACTACAACTACAACTACAACTACAACTACAACTACAACTACAACTACAACTACAACTACAACTACAACTACAACTACAACTACAACTACAACTACAACTACAACTACAACTACAACTACAACTACAACTACAACTACAACTACAACTACAACTACAACTACAACTACAACTACAACTACAACTACAACTACAACTACAACTACAACTACAACTACAACTACAACTACAACTACAACTACAACTACAACTACAACTACAACTACAACTACAACTACAACTACAACTACAACTACAACTACAACTACAACTACAACTACAACTACAACTACAACTACAACTACAACTACAACTACAACTACAACTACAACTACAACTACAACTACAACTACAACTACAACTACAACTACAACTACAACTACAACTACAACTACAACTACAACTACAACTACAACTACAACTACAACTACAACTACAACTACAACTACAACTACAACTACAACTACAACTACAACTACAACTACAACTACAACTACAACTACAACTACAACTACAACTACAACTACAACTACAACTACAACTACAACTACAACTACAACTACAACTACAACTACAACTACAACTACAACTACAACTACAACTACAACTACAACTACAACTACAACTACAACTACAACTACAACTACAACTACAACTACAACTACAACTACAACTACAACTACAACTACAACTACAACTACAACTACAACTACAACTACAACTACAACTACAACTACAACTACAACTACAACTACAACTACAACTACAACTACAACTACAACTACAACTACAACTACAACTACAACTACAACTACAACTACAACTACAACTACAACTACAACTACAACTACAACTACAACTACAACTACAACTACAACTACAACTACAACTACAACTACAACTACAACTACAACTACAACTACAACTACAACTACAACTACAACTACAACTACAACTACAACTACAACTACAACTACAACTACAACTACAACTACAACTACAACTACAACTACAACTACAACTACAACTACAACTACAACTACAACTACAACTACAACTACAACTACAACTACAACTACAACTACAACTACAACTACAACTACAACTACAACTACAACTACAACTACAACTACAACTACAACTACAACTACAACTACAACTACAACTACAACTACAACTACAACTACAACTACAACTACAACTACAACTACAACTACAACTACAACTACAACTACAACTACAACTACAACTACAACTACAACTACAACTACAACTACAACTACAACTACAACTACAACTACAACTACAACTACAACTACAACTACAACTACAACTACAACTACAACTACAACTACAACTACAACTACAACTACAACTACAACTACAACTACAACTACAACTACAACTACAACTACAACTACAACTACAACTACAACTACAACTACAACTACAACTACAACTACAACTACAACTACAACTACAACTACAACTACAACTACAACTACAACTACAACTACAACTACAACTACAACTACAACTACAACTACAACTACAACTACAACTACAACTACAACTACAACTACAACTACAACTACAACTACAACTACAACTACAACTACAACTACAACTACAACTACAACTACAACTACAACTACAACTACAACTACAACTACAACTACAACTACAACTACAACTACAACTACAACTACAACTACAACTACAACTACAACTACAACTACAACTACAACTACAACTACAACTACAACTACAACTACAACTACAACTACAACTACAACTACAACTACAACTACAACTACAACTACAACTACAACTACAACTACAACTACAACTACAACTACAACTACAACTACAACTACAACTACAACTACAACTACAACTACAACTACAACTACAACTACAACTACAACTACAACTACAACTACAACTACAACTACAACTACAACTACAACTACAACTACAACTACAACTACAACTACAACTACAACTACAACTACAACTACAACTACAACTACAACTACAACTACAACTACAACTACAACTACAACTACAACTACAACTACAACTACAACTACAACTACAACTACAACTACAACTACAACTACAACTACAACTACAACTACAACTACAACTACAACTACAACTACAACTACAACTACAACTACAACTACAACTACAACTACAACTACAACTACAACTACAACTACAACTACAACTACAACTACAACTACAACTACAACTACAACTACAACTACAACTACAACTACAACTACAACTACAACTACAACTACAACTACAACTACAACTACAACTACAACTACAACTACAACTACAACTACAACTACAACTACAACTACAACTACAACTACAACTACAACTACAACTACAACTACAACTACAACTACAACTACAACTACAACTACAACTACAACTACAACTACAACTACAACTACAACTACAACTACAACTACAACTACAACTACAACTACAACTACAACTACAACTACAACTACAACTACAACTACAACTACAACTACAACTACAACTACAACTACAACTACAACTACAACTACAACTACAACTACAACTACAACTACAACTACAACTACAACTACAACTACAACTACAACTACAACTACAACTACAACTACAACTACAACTACAACTACAACTACAACTACAACTACAACTACAACTACAACTACAACTACAACTACAACTACAACTACAACTACAACTACAACTACAACTACAACTACAACTACAACTACAACTACAACTACAACTACAACTACAACTACAACTACAACTACAACTACAACTACAACTACAACTACAACTACAACTACAACTACAACTACAACTACAACTACAACTACAACTACAACTACAACTACAACTACAACTACAACTACAACTACAACTACAACTACAACTACAACTACAACTACAACTACAACTACAACTACAACTACAACTACAACTACAACTACAACTACAACTACAACTACAACTACAACTACAACTACAACTACAACTACAACTACAACTACAACTACAACTACAACTACAACTACAACTACAACTACAACTACAACTACAACTACAACTACAACTACAACTACAACTACAACTACAACTACAACTACAACTACAACTACAACTACAACTACAACTACAACTACAACTACAACTACAACTACAACTACAACTACAACTACAACTACAACTACAACTACAACTACAACTACAACTACAACTACAACTACAACTACAACTACAACTACAACTACAACTACAACTACAACTACAACTACAACTACAACTACAACTACAACTACAACTACAACTACAACTACAACTACAACTACAACTACAACTACAACTACAACTACAACTACAACTACAACTACAACTACAACTACAACTACAACTACAACTACAACTACAACTACAACTACAACTACAACTACAACTACAACTACAACTACAACTACAACTACAACTACAACTACAACTACAACTACAACTACAACTACAACTACAACTACAACTACAACTATAACTACAACTACAACTACAACAACTACAACTACAACTACAACTACAACTACAACTACAACTACAACTACAACTACAACTACAACTACAACTACAACTACAACTACAACTACAACTACAACTACAACTACAACTACAACTACAACTACAACTACAACTACAACTACAACTACAACTACAACTACAACTACAACTACAACTACAACTACAACTACA
The DNA here is from genome assembly GCA_933228885.1 of Leistus spinibarbis. Taxonomy (NCBI): domain Eukaryota; kingdom Metazoa; phylum Arthropoda; class Insecta; order Coleoptera; family Carabidae; genus Leistus; species Leistus spinibarbis. The sequence continues at coordinate 46,303 of CAKOGD010000059.1, read as the reverse complement.
ACTACAACTACAACTACAACTACAACTACAACTACAACTACAACTACAACTACAACTACAACTACAACTACAACTACAACTACAACTACAACTACAACTACAACTACAACTACAACTACAACTACAACTACAACTACAACTACAACTACAACTACAACTACAACTACAACTACAACTACAACTACAACTACAACTACAACTACAACTACAACTACAACTACAACTACAACTACAACTACAACTACAACTACAACTACAACTACAACTACAACTACAACTACAACTACAACTACAACTACAACTACAACTACAACTACAACTACAACTACAACTACAACTACAACTACAACTACAACTACAACTACAACTACAACTACAACTACAACTACAACTACAACTACAACTACAACTACAACTACAACTACAACTACAACTACAACTACAACTACAACTACAACTACAACTACAACTACAACTACAACTACAACTACAACTACAACTACAACTACAACTACAACTACAACTACAACTACAACTACAACTACAACTACAACTACAACTACAACTACAACTACAACTACAACTACAACTACAACTACAACTACAACTACAACTACAACTACAACTACAACTACAACTACAACTACAACTACAACTACAACTACAACTACAACTACAACTACAACTACAACTACAACTACAACTACAACTACAACTACAACTACAACTACAACTACAACTACAACTACAACTACAACTACAACTACAACTACAACTACAACTACAACTACAACTACAACTACAACTACAACTACAACTACAACTACAACTACAACTACAACTACAACTACAACTACAACTACAACTACAACTACAACTACAACTACAACTACAACTACAACTACAACTACAACTACAACTACAACTACAACTACAACTACAACTACAACTACAACTACAACTACAACTACAACTACAACTACAACTACAACTACAACTACAACTACAACTACAACTACAACTACAACTACAACTACAACTACAACTACAACTACAACTACAACTACAACTACAACTACAACTACAACTACAACTACAACTACAACTACAACTACAACTACAACTACAACTACAACTACAACTACAACTACAACTACAACTACAACTACAACTACAACTACAACTACAACTACAACTACAACTACAACTACAACTACAACTACAACTACAACTACAACTACAACTACAACTACAACTACAACTACAACTACAACTACAACTACAACTACAACTACAACTACAACTACAACTACAACTACAACTACAACTACAACTACAACTACAACTACAACTACAACTACAACTACAACTACAACTACAACTACAACTACAACTACAACTACAACTACAACTACAACTACAACTACAACTACAACTACAACTACAACTACAACTACAACTACAACTACAACTACAACTACAACTACAACTACAACTACAACTACAACTACAACTACAACTACAACTACAACTACAACTACAACTACAACTACAACTACAACTACAACTACAACTACAACTACAACTACAACTACAACTACAACTACAACTACAATTATAACTACAACTACAACTACAACTACAACTACAACTACAACTACAACTACAACTACAACTACAACTACAACTACAACTACAACTACAACTACAACTACAACTACAACTACAACTACAACTACAACTACAACTACAACTACAACTACAACTACAACTACAACTACAACTACAACTACAACTACAACTACAACTACAACTACAACTACAACTACAACTACAACTACAACTACAACTACAACTACAACTACAACTACAACTACAACTACAACTACAACTACAACTACAACTACAACTACAACTACAACTACAACTACAACTACAACTACAACTACAACTACAACTACAACTACAACTACAACTACAACTACAACTACAACTACAACTACAACTACAACTACAACTACAACTACAACTACAACTACAACTACAACTACAACTACAACTACAACTACAACTACAACTACAACTACAACTACAACTACAACTACAACTACAACTACAACTACAACTACAACTACAACTACAACTACAACTACAACTACAACTACAACTACAACTACAACTACAACTACAACTACAACTACAACTACAACTACAACTACAACTACAACTACAACTACAACTACAACTACAACTACAACTACAACTACAACTACAACTACAACTACAACTACAACTACAACTACAACTACAACTACAACTACAACTACAACTACAACTACAACTACAACTACAACTACAACTACAACTACAACTACAACTACAACTACAACTACAACTACAACTACAACTACAACTACAACTACAACTACAACTACAACTACAACTACAACTACAACTACAACTACAACTACAACTACAACTACAACTACAACTACAACTACAACTACAACTACAACTACAACTACAACTACAACTACAACTACAACTACAACTACAACTACAACTACAACTACAACTACAACTACAACTACAACTACAACTACAACTACAACTACAACTACAACTACAACTACAACTACAACTACAACTACAACTACAACTACAACTACAACTACAACTACAACTACAACTACAACTACAACTACAACTACAACTACAACTACAACTACAACTACAACTACAACTACAACTACAACTACAACTACAACTACAACTACAACTACAACTACAACTACAACTACAACTACAACTACAACTACAACTACAACTACAACTACAACTACAACTACAACTACAACTACAACTACAACTACAACTACAACTACAACTACAACTACAACTACAACTACAACTACAACTACAACTACAACTACAACTACAACTACAACTACAACTACAACTACAACTACAACTACAACTACAACTACAACTACAACTACAACTACAACTACAACTACAACTACAACTACAACTACAACTACAACTACAACTACAACTACAACTACAACTACAACTACAACTACAACTACAACTACAACTACAACTACAACTACAACTACAACTACAACTACAACTACAACTACAACTACAACTACAACTACAACTACAACTACAACTACAACTACAACTACAACTACAACTACAACTACAACTACAACTACAACTACAACTACAACTACAACTACAACTACAACTACAACTACAACTACAACTACAACTACAACTACAACTACAACTACAACTACAACTACAACTACAACTACAACTACAACTACAACTACAACTACAACTACAACTACAACTACAACTACAACTACAACTACAACTACAACTACAACTACAACTACAACTACAACTACAACTACAACTACAACTACAACTACAACTACAACTACAACTACAACTACAACTACAACTACAACTACAACTACAACTACAACTACAACTACAACTACAACTACAACTACAACTACAACTACAACTACAACTACAACTACAACTACAACTACAACTACAACTACAACTACAACTACAACTACAACTACAACTACAACTACAACTACAACTACAACTACAACTACAACTACAACTACAACTACAACTACAACTACAACTACAACTACAACTACAACTACAACTACAACTACAACTACAACTACAACTACAACTACAACTACAACTACAACTACAACTACAACTACAACTACAACTACAACTACAACTACAACTACAACTACAACTACAACTACAACTACAACTACAACTACAACTACAACTACAACTACAACTACAACTACAACTACAACTACAACTACAACTACAACTACAACTACAACTACAACTACAACTACAACTACAACTACAACTACAACTACAACTACAACTACAACTACAACTACAACTACAACTACAACTACAACTACAACTACAACTACAACTACAACTACAACTACAACTACAACTACAACTACAACTACAACTACAACTACAACTACAACTACAACTACAACTACAACTACAACTACAACTACAACTACAACTACAACTACAACTACAACTACAACTACAACTACAACTACAACTACAACTACAACTACAACTACAACTACAACTACAACTACAACTACAACTACAACTACAACTACAACTACAACTACAACTACAACTACAACTACAACTACAACTACAACTACAACTACAACTACAACTACAACTACAACTACAACTACAACTACAACTACAACTACAACTACAACTACAACTACAACTACAACTACAACTACAACTACAACTACAACTACAACTACAACTACAACTACAACTACAACTACAACTACAACTACAACTACAACTACAACTACAACTACAACTACAACTACAACTACAACTACAACTACAACTACAACTACAACTACAACTACAACTACAACTACAACTACAACTACAACTACAACTACAACTACAACTACAACTACAACTACAACTACAACTACAACTACAACTACAACTACAACTACAACTACAACTACAACTACAACTACAACTACAACTACAACTACAACTACAACTACAACTACAACTACAACTACAACTACAACTACAACTACAACTACAACTACAACTACAACTACAACTACAACTACAACTACAACTACAACTACAACTACAACTACAACTACAACTACAACTACAACTACAACTACAACTACAACTACAACTACAACTACAACTACAACTACAACTAACTACAACTACAACTACAACTACAACTACAACTACAACTACAACTACAACTACAACTACAACTACAACTACAACTACAACTACAACTACAACTACAACTACAACTACAACTACAACTACAACTACAACTACAACTACAACTACAACTACAACTACAACTACAACTACAACTACAACTACAACTACAACTACAACTACAACTACAACTACAACTACAACTACAACTACAACTACAACTACAACTACAACTACAACTACAACTACAACTACAACTACAACTACAACTACAACTACAACTACAACTACAACTACAACTACAACTACAACTACAACTACAACTACAACTACAACTACAACTACAACTACAACTACAACTACAACTACAACTACAACTACAACTACAACTACAACTACAACTACAACTACAACTACAACTACAACTACAACTACAACTACAACTACAACTACAACTACAACTACAACTACAACTACAACTACAACTACAACTACAACTACAACTACAACTACAACTACAACTACAACTACAACTACAACTACAACTACAACTACAACTACAACTACAACTACAACTACAACTACAACTACAACTACAACTACAACTACAACTACAACTACAACTACAACTACAACTACAACTACAACTACAACTACAACTACAACTACAACTACAACTACAACTACAACTACAACTACAACTACAACTACAACTACAACTACAACTACAACTACAACTACAACTACAACTACAACTACAACTACAACTACAACTACAACTACAACTACAACTACAACTACAACTACAACTACAACTACAACTACAACTACAACTACAACTACAACTACAACTACAACTACAACTACAACTACAACTACAACTACAACTACAACTACAACTACAACTACAACTACAACTACAACTACAACTACAACTACAACTACAACTACAACTACAACTACAACTACAACTACAACTACAACTACAACTACAACTACAACTACAACTACAACTACAACTACAACTACAACTACAACTACAACTACAACTACAACTACAACTACAACTACAACTACAACTACGACAACTACAACTACAACTACAACTACAACTACAACTACAACTACAACTACAACTACAACTACAACTACAACTACAACTACAACTACAACTACAACTACAACTACAACTACAACTACAACTACAACTACAACTACAACTACAACTACAACTACAACTACAACTACAACTACAACTACAACTACAACTACAACTACAACTACAACTACAACTACAACTACAACTACAACTACAACTACAACTACAACTACAACTACAACTACAACTACAACTACAACTACAACTACAACTACAACTACAACTACAACTACAACTACAACTACAACTACAACTACAACTACAACTACAACTACAACTACAACTACAACTACAACTACAACTACAACTACAACTACAACTACAACTACAACTACAACTACAACTACAACTACAACTACAACTACAACTACAACTACAACTACAACTACAACTACAACTACAACTACAACTACAACTACAACTACAACTACAACTACAACTACAACTACAACTACAACTACAACTACAACTACAACTACAACTACAACTACAACTACAACTACAACTACAACTACAACTACAACTACAACTACAACTACAACTACAACTACAACTACAACTACAACTACAACTACAACTACAACTACAACTACAACTACAACTACAACTACAACTACAACTACAACTACAACTACAACTACAACTACAACTACAACTACAACTACAACTACAACTACAACTACAACTACAACTACAACTACAACTACAACTACAACTACAACTACAACTACAACTACAACTACAACTACAACTACAACTACAACTACAACTACAACTACAACTACAACTACAACTACAACTACAACTACAACTACAACTACAACTACAACTACAACTACAACTACAACTACAACTACAACTACAACTACAACTACAACTACAACTACAACTACAACTACAACTACAACTACAACTACAACTACAACTACAACTACAACTACAACTACAACTACAACTACAACTACAACTACAACTACAACTACAACTACAACTACAACTACAACTACAACTACAACTACAACTACAACTACAACTACAACTACAACTACAACTACAACTACAACTACAACTACAACTACAACTACAACTACAACTACAACTACAACTACAACTACAACTACAACTACAACTACAACTACAACTACAACTACAACTACAACTACAACTACAACTACAACTACAACTACAACTACAACTACAACTACAACTACAACTACAACTACAACTACAACTACAACTACAACTACAACTACAACTACAACTACAACTACAACTACAACTACAACTACAACTACAACTACAACTACAACTACAACTACAACTACAACTACAACTACAACTACAACTACAACTACAACTACAACTACAACTACAACTACAACTACAACTACAACTACAACTACAACTACAACTACAACTACAACTACAACTACAACTACAACTACAACTACAACTACAACTACAACTACAACTACAACTACAACTACAACTACAACTACAACTACAACTACAACTACAACTACAACTACAACTACAACTACAACTACAACTACAACTACAACTACAACTACAACTACAACTACAACTACAACTACAACTACAACTACAACTACAACTACAACTACAACTACAACTACAACTACAACTACAACTACAACTACAACTACAACTACAACTACAACTACAACTACAACTACAACTACAACTACAACTACAACTACAACTACAACTACAACTACAACTACAACTACAACTACAACTACAACTACAACTACAACTACAACTACAACTACAACTACAACTACAACTACAACTACAACTACAACTACAACTACAACTACAACTACAACTACAACTACAACTACAACTACAACTACAACTACAACTACAACTACAACTACAACTACAACTACAACTACAACTACAACTACAACTACAACTACAACTACAACTACAACTACAACTACAACTACAACTACAACTACAACTACAACTACAACTACAACTACAACTACAACTACAACTACAACTACAACTACAACTACAACTACAACTACAACTACAACTACAACTACAACTACAACTACAACTACAACTACAACTACAACTACAACTACAACTACAACTACAACTACAACTACAACTACAACTACAACTACAACTACAACTACAACTACAACTACAACTACAACTACAACTACAACTACAACTACAACTACAACTACAACTACAACTACAACTACAACTACAACTACAACTACAACTACAACTACAACTACAACTACAACTACAACTACAACTACAACTACAACTACAACTACAACTACAACTACAACTACAACTACAACTACAACTACAACTACAACTACAACTACAACTACAACTACAACTACAACTACAACTACAACTACAACTACAACTACAACTACAACTACAACTACAACTACAACTACAACTACAACTACAACTACAACTACAACTACAACTACAACTACAACTACAACTACAACTACAACTACAACTACAACTACAACTACAACTACAACTACAACTACAACTACAACTACAACTACAACTACAACTACAACTACAACTACAACTACAACTACAACTACAACTACAACTACAACTACAACTACAACTACAACTACAACTACAACTACAACTACAACTACAACTACAACTACAACTACAACTACAACTACAACTACAACTACAACTACAACTACAACTACAACTACAACTACAACTACAACTACAACTACAACTACAACTACAACTACAACTACAACTACAACTACAACTACAACTACAACTACAACTACAACTACAACTACAACTACAACTACAACTACAACTACAACTACAACTACAACTACAACTACAACTACAACTACAACTACAACTACAACTACAACTACAACTACAACTACAACTACAACTACAACTACAACTACAACTACAACTACAACTACAACTACAACTACAACTACAACTACAACTACAACTACAACTACAACTACAACTACAACTACAACTACAACTACAACTACAACTACAACTACAACTACAACTACAACTACAACTACAACTACAACTACAACTACAACTACAACTACAACTACAACTACAACTACAACTACAACTACAACTACAACTACAACTACAACTACAACTACAACTACAACTACAACTACAACTACAACTACAACTACAACTACAACTACAACTACAACTACAACTACAACTACAACTACAACTACAACTACAACTACAACTACAACTACAACTACAACTACAACTACAACTACAACTACAACTACAACTACAACTACAACTACAACTACAACTACAACTACAACTACAACTACAACTACAACTACAACTACAACTACAACTACAACTACAACTACAACTACAACTACAACTACAACTACAACTACAACTACAACTACAACTACAACTACAACTACAACTACAACTACAACTACAACTACAACTACAACTACAACTACAACTACAACTACAACTACAACTACAACTACAACTACAACTACAACTACAACTACAACTACAACTACAACTACAACTACAACTACAACTACAACTACAACTACAACTACAACTACAACTACAACTACAACTACAACTACAACTACAACTACAACTACAACTACAACTACAACTACAACTACAACTACAACTACAACTACAACTACAACTACAACTACAACTACAACTACAACTACAACTACAACTACAACTACAACTACAACTACAACTACAACTACAACTACAACTACAACTACAACTACAACTACAACTACAACTACAACTACAACTACAACTACAACTACAACTACAACTACAACTACAACTACAACTACAACTACAACTACAACTACAACTACAACTACAACTACAACTACAACTACAACTACAACTACAACTACAACTACAACTACAACTACAACTACAACTACAACTACAACTACAACTACAACTACAACTACAACTACAACTACAACTACAACTACAACTACAACTACAACTACAACTACAACTACAACTACAACTACAACTACAACTACAACTACAACTACAACTACAACTACAACTACAACTACAACTACAACTACAACTACAACTACAACTACAACTACAACTACAACTACAACTACAACTACAACTACAACTACAACTACAACTACAACTACAACTACAACTACAACTACAACTACAACTACAACTACAACTACAACTACAACTACAACTACAACTACAACTACAACTACAACTACAACTACAACTACAACTACAACTACAACTACAACTACAACTACAACTACAACTACAACTACAACTACAACTACAACTACAACTACAACTACAACTACAACTACAACTACAACTACAACTACAACTACAACTACAACTACAACTACAACTACAACTACAACTACAACTACAACTACAACTACAACTACAACTACAACTACAACTACAACTACAACTACAACTACAACTACAACTACAACTACAACTACAACTACAACTACAACTACAACTACAACTACAACTACAACTACAACTACAACTACAACTACAACTACAACTACAACTACAACTACAACTACAACTACAACTACAACTACAACTACAACTACAACTACAACTACAACTACAACTACAACTACAACTACAACTACAACTACAACTACAACTACAACTACAACTACAACTACAACTACAACTACAACTACAACTACAACTACAACTACAACTACAACTACAACTACAACTACAACTACAACTACAACTACAACTACAACTACAACTACAACTACAACTACAACTACAACTACAACTACAACTACAACTACAACTACAACTACAACTACAACTACAACTACAACTACAACTACAACTACAACTACAACTACAACTACAACTACAACTACAACTACAACTACAACTACAACTACAACTACAACTACAACTACAACTACAACTACAACTACAACTACAACTACAACTACAACTACAACTACAACTACAACTACAACTACAACTACAACTACAACTACAACTACAACTACAACTACAACTACAACTACAACTACAACTACAACTACAACTACAACTACAACTACAACTACAACTACAACTACAACTACAACTACAACTACAACTACAACTACAACTACAACTACAACTACAACTACAACTACAACTACAACTACAACTACAACTACAACTACAACTACAACTACAACTACAACTACAACTACAACTACAACTACAACTACAACTACAACTACAACTACAACTACAACTACAACTACAACTACAACTACAACTACAACTACAACTACAACTACAACTACAACTACAACTACAACTACAACTACAACTACAACTACAACTACAACTACAACTACAACTACAACTACAACTACAACTACAACTACAACTACAACTACAACTACAACTACAACTACAACTACAACTACAACTACAACTACAACTACAACTACAACTACAACTACAACTACAACTACAACTACAACTACAACTACAACTACAACTACAACTACAACTACAACTACAACTACAACTACAACTACAACTACAACTACAACTACAACTACAACTACAACTACAACTACAACTACAACTACAACTACAACTACAACTACAACTACAACTACAACTACAACTACAACTACAACTACAACTACAACTACAACTACAACTACAACTACAACTACAACTACAACTACAACTACAACTACAACTACAACTACAACTACAACTACAACTACAACTACAACTACAACTACAACTACAACTACAACTACAACTACAACTACAACTACAACTACAACTACAACTACAACTACAACTACAACTACAACTACAACTACAACTACAACTACAACTACAACTACAACTACAACTACAACTACAACTACAACTACAACTACAACTACAACTACAACTACAACTACAACTACAACTACAACTACAACTACAACTACAACTACAACTACAACTACAACTACAACTACAACTACAACTACAACTACAACTACAACTACAACTACAACTACAACTACAACTACAACTACAACTACAACTACAACTACAACTACAACTACAACTACAACTACAACTACAACTACAACTACAACTACAACTACAACTACAACTACAACTACAACTACAACTACAACTACAACTACAACTACAACTACAACTACAACTACAACTACAACTACAACTACAACTACAACTACAACTACAACTACAACTACAACTACAACTACAACTACAACTACAACTACAACTACAACTACAACTACAACTACAACTACAACTACAACTACAACTACAACTACAACTACAACTACAACTACAACTACAACTACAACTACAACTACAACTACAACTACAACTACAACTACAACTACAACTACAACTACAACTACAACTACAACTACAACTACAACTACAACTACAACTACAACTACAACTACAACTACAACTACAACTACAACTACAACTACAACTACAACTACAACTACAACTACAACTACAACTACAACTACAACTACAACTACAACTACAACTACAACTACAACTACAACTACAACTACAACTACAACTACAACTACAACTACAACTACAACTACAACTACAACTACAACTACAACTACAACTACAACTACAACTACAACTACAACTACAACTACAACTACAACTACAACTACAACTACAACTACAACTACAACTACAACTACAACTACAACTACAACTACAACTACAACTACAACTACAACTACAACTACAACTACAACTACAACTACAACTACAACTACAACTACAACTACAACTACAACTACAACTACAACTACAACTACAACTACAACTACAACTACAACTACAACTACAACTACAACTACAACTACAACTACAACTACAACTACAACTACAACTACAACTACAACTACAACTACAACTACAACTACAACTACAACTACAACTACAACTACAACTACAACTACAACTACAACTACAACTACAACTACAACTACAACTACAACTACAACTACAACTACAACTACAACTACAACTACAACTACAACTACAACTACAACTACAACTACAACTACAACTACAACTACAACTACAACTACAACTACAACTACAACTACAACTACAACTACAACTACAACTACAACTACAACTACAACTACAACTACAACTACAACTACAACTACAACTACAACTACAACTACAACTACAACTACAACTACAACTACAACTACAACTACAACTACAACTACAACTACAACTACAACTACAACTACAACTACAACTACAACTACAACTACAACTACAACTACAACTACAACTACAACTACAACTACAACTACAACTACAACTACAACTACAACTACAACTACAACTACAACTACAACTACAACTACAACTACAACTACAACTACAACTACAACTACAACTACAACTACAACTACAACTACAACTACAACTACAACTACAACTACAACTACAACTACAACTACAACTACAACTACAACTACAACTACAACTACAACTACAACTACAACTACAACTACAACTACAACTACAACTACAACTACAACTACAACTACAACTACAACTACAACTACAACTACAACTACAACTACAACTACAACTACAACTACAACTACAACTACAACTACAACTACAACTACAACTACAACTACAACTACAACTACAACTACAACTACAACTACAACTACAACTACAACTACAACTACAACTACAACTACAACTACAACTACAACTACAACTACAACTACAACTACAACTACAACTACAACTACAACTACAACTACAACTACAACTACAACTACAACTACAACTACAACTACAACTACAACTACAACTACAACTACAACTACAACTACAACTACAACTACAACTACAACTACAACTACAACTACAACTACAACTACAACTACAACTACAACTACAACTACAACTACAACTACAACTACAACTACAACTACAACTACAACTACAACTACAACTACAACTACAACTACAACTACAACTACAACTACAACTACAACTACAACTACAACTACAACTACAACTACAACTACAACTACAACTACAACTACAACTACAACTACAACTACAACTACAACTACAACTACAACTACAACTACAACTACAACTACAACTACAACTACAACTACAACTACAACTACAACTACAACTACAACTACAACTACAACTACAACTACAACTACAACTACAACTACAACTACAACTACAACTACAACTACAACTACAACTACAACTACAACTACAACTACAACTACAACTACAACTACAACTACAACTACAACTACAACTACAACTACAACTACAACTACAACTACAACTACAACTACAACTACAACTACAACTACAACTACAACTACAACTACAACTACAACTACAACTACAACTACAACTACAACTACAACTACAACTACAACTACAACTACAACTACAACTACAACTACAACTACAACTACAACTACAACTACAACTACAACTACAACTACAACTACAACTACAACTACAACTACAACTACAACTACAACTACAACTACAACTACAACTACAACTACAACTACAACTACAACTACAACTACAACTACAACTACAACTACAACTACAACTACAACTACAACTACAACTACAACTACAACTACAACTACAACTACAACTACAACTACAACTACAACTACAACTACAACTACAACTACAACTACAACTACAACTACAACTACAACTACAACTACAACTACAACTACAACTACAACTACAACTACAACTACAACTACAACTACAACTACAACTACAACTACAACTACAACTACAACTACAACTACAACTACAACTACAACTACAACTACAACTACAACTACAACTACAACTACAACTACAACTACAACTACAACTACAACTACAACTACAACTACAACTACAACTACAACTACAACTACAACTACAACTACAACTACAACTACAACTACAACTACAACTACAACTACAACTACAACTACAACTACAACTACAACTACAACTACAACTACAACTACAACTACAACTACAACTACAACTACAACTACAACTACAACTACAACTACAACTACAACTACAACTACAACTACAACTACAACTACAACTACAACTACAACTACAACTACAACTACAACTACAACTACAACTACAACTACAACTACAACTACAACTACAACTACAACTACAACTACAACTACAACTACAACTACAACTACAACTACAACTACAACTACAACTACAACTACAACTACAACTACAACTACAACTACAACTACAACTACAACTACAACTACAACTACAACTACAACTACAACTACAACTACAACTACAACTACAACTACAACTACAACTACAACTACAACTACAACTACAACTACAACTACAACTACAACTACAACTACAACTACAACTACAACTACAACTACAACTACAACTACAACTACAACTACAACTACAACTACAACTACAACTACAACTACAACTACAACTACAACTACAACTACAACTACAACTACAACTACAACTACAACTACAACTACAACTACAACTACAACTACAACTACAACTACAACTACAACTACAACTACAACTACAACTACAACTACAACTACAACTACAACTACAACTACAACTACAACTACAACTACAACTACAACTACAACTACAACTACAACTACAACTACAACTACAACTACAACTACAACTACAACTACAACTACAACTACAACTACAACTACAACTACAACTACAACTACAACTACAACTACAACTACAACTACAACTACAACTACAACTACAACTACAACTACAACTACAACTACAACTACAACTACAACTACAACTACAACTACAACTACAACTACAACTACAACTACAACTACAACTACAACTACAACTACAACTACAACTACAACTACAACTACAACTACAACTACAACTACAACTACAACTACAACTACAACTACAACTACAACTACAACTACAACTACAACTACAACTACAACTACAACTACAACTACAACTACAACTACAACTACAACTACAACTACAACTACAACTACAACTACAACTACAACTACAACTACAACTACAACTACAACTACAACTACAACTACAACTACAACTACAACTACAACTACAACTACAACTACAACTACAACTACAACTACAACTACAACTACAACTACAACTACAACTACAACTACAACTACAACTACAACTACAACTACAACTACAACTACAACTACAACTACAACTACAACTACAACTACAACTACAACTACAACTACAACTACAACTACAACTACAACTACAACTACAACTACAACTACAACTACAACTACAACTACAACTACAACTACAACTACAACTACAACTACAACTACAACTACAACTACAACTACAACTACAACTACAACTACAACTACAACTACAACTACAACTACAACTACAACTACAACTACAACTACAACTACAACTACAACTACAACTACAACTACAACTACAACTACAACTACAACTACAACTACAACTACAACTACAACTACAACTACAACTACAACTACAACTACAACTACAACTACAACTACAACTACAACTACAACTACAACTACAACTACAACTACAACTACAACTACAACTACAACTACAACTACAACTACAACTACAACTACAACTACAACTACAACTACAACTACAACTACAACTACAACTACAACTACAACTACAACTACAACTACAACTACAACTACAACTACAACTACAACTACAACTACAACTACAACTACAACTACAACTACAACTACAACTACAACTACAACTACAACTACAACTACAACTACAACTACAACTACAACTACAACTACAACTACAACTACAACTACAACTACAACTACAACTACAACTACAACTACAACTACAACTACAACTACAACTACAACTACAACTACAACTACAACTACAACTACAACTACAACTACAACTACAACTACAACTACAACTACTAATACAACTACAACTACAACTACAACTACAACTACAACTACAACTACAACTACAACTACAACTACAACTACAACTACAACTACAACTACAACTACAACTACAACTACAACTACAACTACAACTACAACTACAACTACAACTACAACTACAACTACAACTACAACTACAACTACAACTACAACTACAACTACAACTACAACTACAACTACAACTACAACTACAACTACAACTACAACTACAACTACAACTACAACTACAACTACAACTACAACTACAACTACAACTACAACTACAACTACAACTACAACTACAACTACAACTACAACTACAACTACAATAACTACAACTACAACTACAACTACGACTACAACTACAACTACAACTACAACTACAACTACAACTACAACTACAACTACAACTACAACTACTACTACAACTACAACTACAACTACAACTACAACTACAACTACAACTACAACTACAACTACAACTACAACTACAACTACAACTACAACTACAACTACAACTACAACTACAACTACAACTACAACTACAACTACAACTACAACTACAACTACAACTACAACTACAACTACAACTACAACTACAACTACAACTACAACTACAACTACAACTACAACTACAACTACAACTACAACTACAACTACAACTACAACTACAACTACAACTACAACTACAACTACAACTACAACTACAACTACAACTACAACTACAACTACAAACTACAACTACAACTACAACTACAACTACAACTACAACTACTAAACTACAACTACAACTACAACTACAACTACAACTACAACTACAACTACAACTACAACTACAACTACAACTACAACTACAACTACAACTACAACTACAACTACAACTACAACTACAACTACAACTACAACTACAACTACAACTACAACTACAACTACAACTACAACTACAACTACAACTACAACTACAACTACAACTACAACTACAACTACTACTACAACTACAACTACAACTACAACTACAACTACAACTACTACTACAACTACAACTACAACTACAACTACAACTACAACTACAACTACAACTACAACTACAACTACAACTACAACTACAACTACAACTACAACTACAACTACAACTACAACTACAACTACAACTACAACTACAACTACAACTACAACTACAACTACAACTACAACTACAACTACAACTACAACTACAACTACAACTACAACTACAACTACAACTACAACTACAACTACAACTACAACTACAACTACAACTACAACTACAACTACAACTACAACTACAACTACAACTACAACTACAACTACAACTACAACTACAACTACAACTACAACTACAACTACAACTACAACTACAACTACAACTACAACTACAACTACAACTACAACTACAACTACAACTACAACTACAACTACAACTACAACTACAACTACAACTACAACTACAACTACAACTACAACTACAACTACAACTACAACTACAACTACAACTACAACTACAACTACAACTACAACTACAACTACAACTACAACTACAACTACAACTACAACTACAACTACAACTACAACTACAACTACAACTACAACTACAACTACAACTACAACTACAACTACAACTACAACTACAACTACAACTACAACTACAACTACAACTACAACTACAACTACAACTACAACTACAACTACAACTACAACTACAACTACAACTACAACTACAACTACAACTACAACTACAACTACAACTACAACTACAACTACAACTACAACTACAACTACAACTACAACTACAACTACAACTACAACTACAACTACAACTACAACTACAACTACAACTACAACTACAACTACAACTACAACTACAACTACAACTACAACTACAACTACAACTACAACTACAACTACAACTACAACTACAACTACAACTACAACTACAACTACAACTACAACTACAACTACAACTACAACTACAACTACAACTACAACTACAACTACAACTACAACTACAACTACAACTACAACTACAACTACAACTACAACTACAACTACAACTACAACTACAACTACAACTACAACTACAACTACAACTACAACTACAACTACAACTACAACTACAACTACAACTACAACTACAACTACAACTACAACTACAACTACAACTACAACTACAACTACAACTACAACTACAACTACAACTACAACTACAACTACAACTACAACTACAACTACAACTACAACTACAACTACAACTCAACAACTACAACTACAACTACAACTACAACTACAACTACAACTACAACTACAACTACAACAACAACTACAACTACAACTACAACTACAACTACAACTACAACTACAACTACAACTACAACTACAACTACAACTACAACTACAACTACAACTACAACTACAACTACAACTACAACTACAACTACAACTACAACTACAACTACAACTACAACTACAACTACAACTACAACTACAACTACAACTACAACTACAACTACAACTACAACTACAACTACAACTACAACTACAACTACAACTACAACTACAACTACAACTACAACTACAACTACAACTACAACTACAACTACAACTACAACTACAACTACAACTACAACTACAACTACAACTACAACTACAACTACAACTACAACTACAACTACAACTACAACTACAACTACAACTACAACTACAACTACAACTACAACTACAACTACAACTACAACTACAACTACAACTACAACTACAACTACAACTACAACTACAACTACAACTACAACTACAACTACAACTACAACTACAACTACAACTACAACTACAACTACAACTACAACTACAACTACAACTACAACTACAACTACAACTACAACTACAACTACAACTACAACTACAACTACAACTACAACTACAACTACAACTACAACTACAACTACAACTACAACTACAACTACAACTACAACTACAACTACAACTACAACTACAACTACAACTACAACTACAACTACAACTACAACTACAACTACAACTACAACTACAACTACAACTACAACTACAACTACAACTACAACTACAACTACAACTACAACTACAACTACAACTACAACTACAACTACAACTACAACTACAACTACAACTACAACTACAACTACAACTACAACTACAACTACAACTACAACTACAACTACAACTACAACTACAACTACAACTACAACTACAACTACAACTACAACTACAACTACAACTACAACTACAACTACAACTACAACTACAACTACAACTACAACTACAACTACAACTACAACTACAACTACAACTACAACTACAACTACAACTACAACTACAACTACAACTACAACTACAACTACAACTACAACTACAACTACAACTACAACTACAACTACAAACTACAACTACAACTACAACTACAACTACAACTACAACTACAACTACAACTACAACTACAACTACACACACTACAACTACAACTACAACTACAACTACACTACAACTACAACTACAACTACAACTACAACTACAACTACAACTACAACTACAACTACAACTACAACTACAACTACAACTACAACTACAACCACTACAACTACAACTACAACTACAACTACAACTACAACTACAACTACAACTACAACTAAACTACAACTACAACTACAACTACAACTACAACTACAACTACAACTACAACTACAACTACAACTACAACTACAACTACAACACAACTACAACTACAACTACAACTACAACTACAACTACAACTACAACTACAACTACAACTACAACTACAACTACAACTACAACTACAACTACAACTACAACTACAACTACAACTACAACTACAACTACAACTACAACTACAACTACAACTACAACTACAACTACAACTACAACTACAACTACAACTACAACTACAACTACAACAACTACAACTACAACTACAACTACAACTACAACTACAACAACACTACAACTACAACTACAACTACAACTACAACTACAACTACAACTACAACTACAACTACAACTACAACTACAACTACAACTACAACTACAACTACAACTACAACTACAACTACAACTACAACTACAACTACAACTACAACTACAACTACAACTACAACTACAACTACAACTACAACTACAACTACAACTACAACTACAACTACAACTACAACTACAACTACAACTACAACTACAACTACAACTACAACTACAACTACAACTACAACTACAACTACAACTACAACTACAACTACAACTACAACTACAACTACAACTACAACTACAACTACAACTACAACTACAACTACAACTACAACTACAACTACAACTACAACTACAACTACAACTACAACTACAACTACAACTACAACTACAACTACAACTACAACTACAACTACAACTACAACTACAACTACAACTACAACTACAACTACAACTACAACTACAACTACAACTACAACTACAACTACAACTACAACTACAACTACAACTACAACTACAACTACAACTACAACTACAACTACAACTACAACTACAACTACAACTACAACTACAACTACAACTACAACTACAACTACAACTACAACTACAACTACAACTACAACTACAACTACAACTACAACTACAACTACAACAACAACTACAACTACAACTACAACTACAACTACAACTACAACTACAACTACAACTACAACTACAACTACAACTACAACTACAACTACAACTACAACTACAACTACAACTTCAACTACAACTACAACTCACTACTACTACAACTACAACTACAACTACTACTACAACTACAACTACAACTACAACTACAACTACAACTACAACTACAACTACAACTACAACTACAACTACAACTACAACTACAACTACAACTACAACTACAACTACAACTACAACTACAACTACAACTACAACTACAACTACAACTACAACTACAACTACAACTACAACTACAACTACAACTACAACTACAACTACAACTACAACTACAACTACAACTACAACTACAACTACAACTACAACTACAACTACAACTACAACTACAACTACAACTACAACTACAACTACAACTACAACTACAACTACAACTACAACTACAACTACAACTACAACTACAACTACAACTACAACTACAACTACAACTACAACTACAACTACAACTACAACTACAACTACAACTACAACTACAACTACAACTACAACTACAACTACAACTACAACTACAACTACAACTACAACTACAACTACAACCTACAACTACAACTACAACTACAACTACAACTACAACTACAACTACAACTACAACTACAACTACAACTACAACTACAACTACAACTACAACTACAACTACAACTACAACTACAACTACAACTACAACTACAACTACAACTACAACTACAACTACAACTACAACTACAACACAACTACAACTACAACTACAACTACAACTACAACTACAACTACAACTACAACTACAACTACAACTACAACTACAACTACAACTACAACTACAACTACAACTACAACTACAACTACAACTACAACTACAACTACAACTACAACTACAACTACAACTACAACTACAACTACAACTACAACTACAACTACAACTACAACTACAACTACAACTACAACTACAACTACAACTACAACTACAACTACAACTACAACTACAACTACAACTACAACTACAACTACAACTACAACTACAACTACAACTACAACTACAACTACAACTACAACTACAACTACAACTACAACTACAACTACAACTACAACTACAACTACAACTACAACTACAACTACAACTACAACTACAACTACAACTACAACTACAACTACAACTACAACTACAACTACAACTACAACTACAACTACAACTACAACTACAACTACAACTACAACTACAACTACAACTACAACTACAACTACAACTACAACTACAACTACAACTACAACTACAACTACAACTACAACTACAACTACAACTACAACTACAACTACAACTACAACTACAACTACAACTACAACTACAACTACAACTACAACTACAACTACAACTACAACTACAACTACAACTACAACTACAACTACAACTACAACTACAACTACAACTACAACTACAACTACAACTACAACTACAACTACAACTACAACTACAACTACAACTACAACTACAACTACAACTACAACTACAACTACAACTACAACTACAACTACAACTACAACTACAACTACAACTACAACTACAACTACAACTACAACTACAACTACAACTACAACTACAACTACAACTACAACTACAACTACAACTACAACTACAACTACAACTACAACTACAACTACAACTACAACTACAACTACAACTACAACTACAACTACAACTACAACTAACAACTACAACTACAACTACAACTACAACTACAACTACAACTACAACTACAACTACAACTACAACTACAACTACAACTACAACTACAACTACTACTACAACTCAACTACAACTACAACTACAACTACAACTACAACTACAACTACAACTACAACTACAACTACAACTACAACTACAACTACAACTACAACTACAACTACAACTACAACTACAACTACAACTACAACTACAACTACAACTACAACTACAACTACAACTACAACTACAACTACAACTACAACTACAACTACAACACAACTACAACTACAACTACAACTACAACTACAACTACAACTACAACTACAACTACAACTACAACTACAACTACAACTACAACTACAACTACAACTACAACTACAACTACAACTACAACTACAACTACAACTACAACTACAACTACAACTACAACTACAACTACAACTACAACTACAACTACAACTACAACTACAACTCAACTACAACTACAACTACAACTACAACTACAACTACAACTACAACTACAACTACAACTACAACTACAACTACAACTACAACTACAACTACAACTACAACTACAACTACAACTACAACTACAACTACAACTACAACTACAACTACAACTACAACTACAACTACAACTACAACTACAACTACAACTACAACTACAACTACAACTACAACTACAACTACAACTACAACTACAACTACAACTACAACTACAACTACAACTACAACTACAACTACAACTACAACTACAACTACAACTACAACTACAACTACAACTACAACTACAACTACAACTACAACTACAACTACAACTACAACTACAACTACAACTACAACTACAACTACAACTACAACTACAACTACAACTACAACTACAACTACAACTACAACTACAACTACAACTACAACTACAACTACAACTACAACTACAACTACAACTACAACTACAACTACAACTACAACTACAACTACAACTACAACTACAACTACAACTACAACTACAACTACAACTTCAACTACAACTACAACTTCAACTACTACTACAACTTCAACTACAACTACAACTACAACTACAACTACAACTACAACTACAACTACAACTACAACTACAACTACAACTACAACTACAACTACAACTACAACTACAACTACAACTACAACTACAACTACAACTACAACTACAACTACAACTACAACTACAACTACAACTACAACTACAACTACAACTACAACTACAACTACAACTACAACTACAACTACAACTACAACTACAACTACAACTACAACTACAACTACAACTACAACTACAACTACAACTACAACTACAACTACAACTACAACTACAACTACAACTACAACTACAACTACAACTACAACTACAACTACAACTACAACTACAACTACAACTACAACTACAACTACAACACTACAACTACAACTACAACTACAACTACAACTACAACTACAACTACAACTACAACTACAACTACAACTACAACTACAACTACAACTACAACTACAACTACAACTACAACTACAACTACAACTACAACTACAACTACAACTACAACTACAACTACAACTACAACTACAACTACAACTACAACTACAACTACAACTACAACTACAACTACAACTACAACTACAACTACAACTACAACTACAACTACAACTACAACTACAACTACAACTACAACTACAACTACAACTACAACTACAACTACAACTACAACTACAACTACAACTACAACTACAACTACAACAACAACAACAACAACTACAACTACAACTACAACTACAACTACAACTACAACTACAACTACAACTACAACTACAACTACAACTACAACTACAACTACAACTACAACTACAACTACAACTACAACTACAACTACAACTACAACTACAACTACAACTACAACTACAACTACAACTACAACTACAACTACAACTACAACTACAACTACAACTACAACTACAACTACAACTACAACTACAACTACAACTACAACTACAACTACAACTACAACTACAACTACAACTACAACTACAACTACAACTACAACTACAACTACAACTACAACTACAACTACAACTACAACTACAACTACAACTACAACTACAACTACAACTACAACTACAACTACAACTACAACTACAACTACAACTACAACTACAACTACAACTACAACTACAACTACAACTACAACTACAACTACAACTACAACTACAACTACAACTACAACTACAACTACAACTACAACTACAACTACAACTACAACTACAACTACAACTACAACTACAACTACAACTACAACTACAACTACAACTACAACTACGAACTACAACTACAACTACAACTACAACTACAACTACAACTACAACTACAACAACAACTACAACTACAACTACAACTACAACTACAACTACAACTACAACTACAACTACAACTACAACTACAACTACAACTACAACTACAACTACAACTACAACTACAACTACAACTACAACTACAACTACAACTACAACTACAACTACAACTACAACTACAACTACAACTACAACTACAACTACAACTACAACTACAACTACAACTACAACTACAACTACAACTACAACTACAACTACAACTACAACTACAACTACAACTACAACTACAACTACAACTACAACTACAACTACAACTACAACTACAACTACAACTACAACTACAACTACAACTACAACTACAACTACAACTACAACTACAACTACAACTACAACTACAACTACAACTACAACTACAACTACAACTACAACTACAACTACAACTACAACTACAACTACAACTACAACTACAACTACAACTACAACTACAACTACAACTACAACTACAACTACAACTACAACTACAACTACAACTACAACTACAACTACAACTACAACTACAACTACAACTACAACTACAACTACAACTACAACTACAACTACAACTACAACTACAACTACAACTACAACTACAACTACAACTACAACTACAACTACAACTACAACTACAACTACAACTACAACTACAACTACAACTACAACTACAACTACAACTACAACTACAACTACAACTACAACTACAACTACAACTACAACTACAACTACAACTACAACTACAACTACAACTACAACTACAACTACAACTACAACTACAACTACAACTACAACTACAACTACAACTACAACTACAACTACAACTACAACTACAACTACAACTACAACTACAACTACAACTACAACTACAACTACAACTACAACTACAACTACAACTACAACTACAACTACAACTACAACTACAACTACAACTACAACTACAACTACAACTACAACTACAACTACAACTACAACTACAACTACAACTACAACTACAACTACAACTACAACTACAACTACAACTACAACTACAACTACAACTACAACTACAACTACAACTACAACTACAACTACAACTACAACTACAACTACAACTACAACTACAACTACAACTACAACTACAACTACAACTACAACTACAACTACAACTACAACTACAACTACAACTACAACTACAACTACAACTACAACTACAACTACAACTACAACTACAACTACAACTACAACTACAACTACAACTACAACTACAACTACAACTACAACTACAACTACAACTACAACTACAACTACAACTACAACTACAACTACAACTACAACTACAACTACAACTACAACTACAACTACAACTACAACTACAACTACAACTACAACTACAACTACAACTACAACTACAACTACAACTACAACTACAACTACAACTACAACTACAACTACAACTACAACTACAACTACAACTACAACTACAACTACAACTACAACTACAACTACAACTACAACTACAACTACAACTACAACTACAACTACAACTACAACTACAACTACAACTACAACTACAACTACAACTACAACTACAACTACAACTACAACTACAACTACAACTACAACTACAACTACAACTACAACTACAACTACAACTACAACTACAACTACAACTACAACTACAACTACAACTACAACTACAACTACAACTACAACTACAACTACAACTACAACTACAACTACAACTACAACTACAACTACAACTACAACTACAACTACAACTACAACTACAACTACAACTACAACTACAACTACAACTACAACTACAACTACAACTACAACTACAACTACAACTACAACTACAACTACAACTACAACTACAACTACAACTACAACTACAACTACAACTACAACTACAACTACAACTACAACTACAACTACAACTACAACTACAACTACAACTACAACTACAACTACAACTACAACTACAACTACAACTACAACTACAACTACAACTACAACTACAACTACAACTACAACTACAACTACAACTACAACTACAACTACAACTACAACTACAACTACAACTACAACTACAACTACAACTACAACTACAACTACAACTACAACTACAACTACAACTACAACTACAACTACAACTACAACTACAACTACAACTACAACTACAACTACAACTACAACTACAACTACAACTACAACTACAACTACAACTACAACTACAACTACAACTACAACTACAACTACAACTACAACTACAACTACAACTACAACTACAACTACAACTACAACTACAACTACAACTACAACTACAACTACAACTACAACTACAACTACAACTACAACTACAACTACAACTACAACTACAACTACAACTACAACTACAACTACAACTACAACTACAACTACAACTACAACTACAACTACAACTACAACTACAACTACAACTACAACTACAACTACAACTACAACTACAACTACAACTACAACTACAACTACAACTACAACTACAACTACAACTACAACTACAACTACAACTACAACTACAACTACAACTACAACTACAACTACAACTACAACTACAACTACAACTACAACTACAACTACAACTACAACTACAACTACAACTACAACTACAACTACAACTACAACTACAACTACAACTACAACTACAACTACAACTACAACTACAACTACAACTACAACTACAACTACAACTACAACTACAACTACAACTACAACTACAACTACAACTACAACTACAACTACAACTACAACTACAACTACAACTACAACTACAACTACAACTACAACTACAACTACAACTACAACTACAACTACAACTACAACTACAACTACAACTACAACTACAACTACAACTACAACTACAACTACAACTACAACTACAACTACAACTACAACTACAACTACAACTACAACTACAACTACAACTACAACTACAACTACAACTACAACTACAACTACAACTACAACTACAACTACAACTACAACTACAACTACAACTACAACTACAACTACAACTACAACTACAACTACAACTACAACTACAACTACAACTACAACTACAACTACAACTACAACTACAACTACAACTACAACTACAACTACAACTACAACTACAACTACAACTACAACTACAACTACAACTACAACTACAACTACAACTACAACTACAACTACAACTACAACTACAACTACAACTACAACTACAACTACAACTACAACTACAACTACAACTACAACTACAACTACAACTACAACTACAACTACAACTACAACTACAACTACAACTACAACTACAACTACAACTACAACTACAACTACAACTACAACTACAACTACAACTACAACTACAACTACAACTACAACTACAACTACAACTACAACTACAACTACAACTACAACTACAACTACAACTACAACTACAACTACAACTACAACTACAACTACAACTACAACTACAACTACAACTACAACTACAACTACAACTACAACTACAACTACAACTACAACTACAACTACAACTACAACTACAACTACAACTACAACTACAACTACAACTACAACTACAACTACAACTACAACTACAACTACAACTACAACTACAACTACAACTACAACTACAACTACAACTACAACTACAACTACAACTACAACTACAACTACAACTACAACTACAACTACAACTACAACTACAACTACAACTACAACTACAACTACAACTACAACTACAACTACAACTACAACTACAACTACAACTACAACTACAACTACAACTACAACTACAACTACAACTACAACTACAACTACAACTACAACTACAACTACAACTACAACTACAACTACAACTACAACTACAACTACAACTACAACTACAACTACAACTACAACTACAACTACAACTACAACTACAACTACAACTACAACTACAACTACAACTACAACTACAACTACAACTACAACTACAACTACAACTACAACTACAACTACAACTACAACTACAACTACAACTACAACTACAACTACAACTACAACTACAACTACAACTACAACTACAACTACAACTACAACTACAACTACAACTACAACTACAACTACAACTACAACTACAACTACAACTACAACTACAACTACAACTACAACTACAACTACAACTACAACTACAACTACAACTACAACTACAACTACAACTACAACTACAACTACAACTACAACTACAACTACAACTACAACTACAACTACAACTACAACTACAACTACAACTACAACTACAACTACAACTACAACTACAACTACAACTACAACTACAACTACAACTACAACTACAACTACAACTACAACTACAACTACAACTACAACTACAACTACAACTACAACTACAACTACAACTACAACTACAACTACAACTACAACTACAACTACAACTACAACTACAACTACAACTACAACTACAACTACAACTACAACTACAACTACAACTACAACTACAACTACAACTACAACTACAACTACAACTACAACTACAACTACAACTACAACTACAACTACAACTACAACTACAACTACAACTACAACTACAACTACAACTACAACTACAACTACAACTACAACTACAACTACAACTACAACTACAACTACAACTACAACTACAACTACAACTACAACTACAACTACAACTACAACTACAACTACAACTACAACTACAACTACAACTACAACTACAACTACAACTACAACTACAACTACAACTACAACTACAACTACAACTACAACTACAACTACAACTACAACTACAACTACAACTACAACTACAACTACAACTACAACTACAACTACAACTACAACTACAACTACAACTACAACTACAACTACAACTACAACTACAACTACAACTACAACTACAACTACAACTACAACTACAACTACAACTACAACTACAACTACAACTACAACTACAACTACAACTACAACTACAACTACAACTACAACTACAACTACAACTACAACTACAACTACAACTACAACTACAACTACAACTACAACTACAACTACAACTACAACTACAACTACAACTACAACTACAACTACAACTACAACTACAACTACAACTACAACTACAACTACAACTACAACTACAACTACAACTACAACTACAACTACAACTACAACTACAACTACAACTACAACTACAACTACAACTACAACTACAACTACAACTACAACTACAACTACAACTACAACTACAACTACAACTACAACTACAACTACAACTACAACTACAACTACAACTACAACTACAACTACAACTACAACTACAACTACAACTACAACTACAACTACAACTACAACTACAACTACAACTACAACTACAACTACAACTACAACTACAACTACAACTACAACTACAACTACAACTACAACTACAACTACAACTACAACTACAACTACAACTACAACTACAACTACAACTACAACTACAACTACAACTACAACTACAACTACAACTACAACTACAACTACAACTACAACTACAACTACAACTACAACTACAACTACAACTACAACTACAACTACAACTACAACTACAACTACAACTACAACTACAACTACAACTACAACTACAACTACAACTACAACTACAACTACAACTACAACTACAACTACAACTACAACTACAACTACAACTACAACTACAACTACAACTACAACTACAACTACAACTACAACTACAACTACAACTACAACTACAACTACAACTACAACTACAACTACAACTACAACTACAACTACAACTACAACTACAACTACAACTACAACTACAACTACAACTACAACTACAACTACAACTACAACTACAACTACAACTACAACTACAACTACAACTACAACTACAACTACAACTACAACTACAACTACAACTACAACTACAACTACAACTACAACTACAACTACAACTACAACTACAACTACAACTACAACTACAACTACAACTACAACTACAACTACAACTACAACTACAACTACAACTACAACTACAACTACAACTACAACTACAACTACAACTACAACTACAACTACAACTACAACTACAACTACAACTACAACTACAACTACAACTACAACTACAACTACAACTACAACTACAACTACAACTACAACTACAACTACAACTACAACTACAACTACAACTACAACTACAACTACAACTACAACTACAACTACAACTACAACTACAACTACAACTACAACTACAACTACAACTACAACTACAACTACAACTACAACTACAACTACAACTACAACTACAACTACAACTACAACTACAACTACAACTACAACTACAACTACAACTACAACTACAACTACAACTACAACTACAACTACAACTACAACTACAACTACAACTACAACTACAACTACAACTACAACTACAACTACAACTACAACTACAACTACAACTACAACTACAACTACAACTACAACTACAACTACAACTACAACTACAACTACAACTACAACTACAACTACAACTACAACTACAACTACAACTACAACTACAACTACAACTACAACTACAACTACAACTACAACTACAACTACAACTACAACTACAACTACAACTACAACTACAACTACAACTACAACTACAACTACAACTACAACTACAACTACAACTACAACTACAACTACAACTACAACTACAACTACAACTACAACTACAACTACAACTACAACTACAACTACAACTACAACTACAACTACAACTACAACTACAACTACAACTACAACTACAACTACAACTACAACTACAACTACAACTACAACTACAACTACAACTACAACTACAACTACAACTACAACTACAACTACAACTACAACTACAACTACAACTACAACTACAACTACAACTACAACTACAACTACAACTACAACTACAACTACAACTACAACTACAACTACAACTACAACTACAACTACAACTACAACTACAACTACAACTACAACTACAACTACAACTACAACTACAACTACAACTACAACTACAACTACAACTACAACTACAACTACAACTACAACTACAACTACAACTACAACTACAACTACAACTACAACTACAACTACAACTACAACTACAACTACAACTACAACTACAACTACAACCTACAACTACAACTACAACTACAACTACAACTACAACTACAACTACAACTACAACTACAACTACAACTACAACTACAACTACAACTACAACTACAACTACAACTACAACTACAACTACAACTACAACTACAACTACAACTACAACTACAACTACAACTACAACTACAACTACAACTACAACTACAACTACAACTACAACTACAACTACAACTACAACTACAACTACAACTACAACTACAACTACAACTACAACTACAACTACAACTACAACTACAACTACAACTACAACTACAACTACAACTACAACTACAACTACAACTACAACTACAACTACAACTACAACTACAACTACAACTACAACTACAACTACAACTACAACTACAACTACAACTACAACTACAACTACAACTACAACTACAACTACAACTACAACTACAACTACAACTACAACTACAACTACAACTACAACTACAACTACAACTACAACTACAACTACAACTACAACTACAACTACAACTACAACTACAACTACAACTACAACTACAACTACAACTACAACTACAACTACAACTACAACTACAACTACAACTACAACTACAACTACAACTACAACTACAACTACAACTACAACTACAACTACAACTACAACTACAACTACAACTACAACTACAACTACAACTACAACTACAACTACAACTACAACTACAACTACAACTACAACTACAACTACAACTACAACTACAACTACAACTACAACTACAACTACAACTACAACTACAACTACAACTACAACTACAACTACAACTACAACTACAACTACAACTACAACTACAACTACAACTACAACTACAACTACAACTACAACTACAACTACAACTACAACTACAACTACAACTACAACTACAACTACAACTACAACTACAACTACAACTACAACTACAACTACAACTACAACTACAACTACAACTACAACTACAACTACAACTACAACTACAACTACAACTACAACTACAACTACAACTACAACTACAACTACAACTACAACTACAACTACAACTACAACTACAACTACAACTACAACTACAACTACAACTACAACTACAACTACAACTACAACTACAACTACAACTACAACTACAACTACAACTACAACTACAACTACAACTACAACTACAACTACAACTACAACTACAACTACAACTACAACTACAACTACAACTACAACTACACACTACAACTACAACTACAACTACAACTACAACTACAACTACAACTACAACTACAACTACAACTACAACTACAACTACAACTACAACTACAACTACAACTACAACTACAACTACAACTACAACTACAACTACAACTACAACTACAACTACAACTACAACTACAACTACAACTACAACTACAACTACAACTACAACTACAACTACAACTACAACTACAACTACAACTACAACTACAACTACAACTACAACTACAACTACAACTACAACTACAACTACAACTACAACTACAACTACAACTACAACTACAACTACAACTACAACTACAACTACAACTACAACTACAACTACAACTACAACTACAACTACAACTACAACTACAACTACAACTACAACTACAACTACAACTACAACTACAACTACAACTACAACACAACTACAACTACAACTACAACTACAACTACAACTACAACTACAACACAACTACAACTACAACTACAACTACAACTACAACTACAACTACAACTACAACTACAACTACAACTACAACAACTACAACTACAACTACAACTACAACTACAACTACAACTACAACTACAACTACAACTACAACTACAACTACAACTACAACTACAACTACAACTACAACTACAACTACAACTACAACTACAACTACAACTACAACTACAACTACAACTACAACTACAACTACAACTACAACTACAACTACAACTACAACTACAACTACAACGACAACGACAACTACAACTACAACTACAACTACAACTACAACTACAACTACAACTACAACTACAACTACAACTACAACTACAACTACAACTACAACTACAACTACAACTACAACTACAACTACAACTACAACTACAACTACAACTACAACTACAACTACAACTACAACTACAACTACAACTACAACTACAACTACAACTACAACTACAACTACAACTACAACTACAACTACAACTACAACTACAACTACAACTACAACTACAACTACAACTACAACTACAACTACAACTACAACTTACAACTACAACTACAACTACAACTACAACTACAACTACAACTACAACTACAACTACAACTACAACTACAACTACAACTACAACTACAACTACAACTACAACTACAACTACAACTACAACTACAACTACAACTACAACTACAACTACAACTACAACTACAACTACAACTACAACTACAACTACAACTACAACTACAACTACAACTACAACTACAACTACAACTACACTACAACTACAACTACAACTACAACTACAACTACAACAACAACTACAACTACAACTACAACTACAACTACAACTACAACTACAACTACAACTACAACTACAACTACAACTACAACTACAACTACAACTACAACTACAACTACAACTACAACTACAACTACAACTACAACTACAACTACAACTACAACTACAACTACAACTACAACTACAACTACAACTACAACTACAACTACAACTACAACTACAACTACAACTACAACTACAACTACAACTACAACTACAACTACAACTACAACTACAACTACAACTACAACTACAACTACACTACAACTACAACTACAACAACTACAACTACAACTACAACTACAACTACAACTACAACTACAACTACAACTACAACTACAACTACAACTACAACTACAACTACAACTACAACTACAACTACAACTACAACTACAACTACAACTACAACTACAACAACTACAACTACAACTACAACTACAACTACAACTACAACTACAACTACAACTACAACTACAACTACAACTACAACTACAACTACAACTACAACTACAACTACAACTACAACTACAACTACAACTACAACTACAACTACAACTACAACTACAACTACAACTACAACTACAACTACAACTACAACTACAACTACAACTACAACTACAACTACAACTACAACTACAACTACAACTACAACTACAACTACAACTACAACTACAACTACAACTACAACTACAACTACAACTACAACTACAACTACAACAACAACTACAACTACAACTACAACTACAACTACAACTACAACTACAACTACAACTACAACTACAACTACAACTACAACTACAACTACAACTACAACTACAACTACAACTACAACTACAACTACAACTACAACTACAACTACAACAACAACTACAACTACAACTACAACTACAACTACAACTACAACTACAACTACAACTACAACTACAACTACAACTACAACTACAACTACAACTACAACTACAACTACAACTACAACTACAACTACAACTACAACTACAACTACAACTACAACTACAACTACACTACAACTACAACTACAACTACAACTACAACTACAACTACAACACAACTACAACTACAACTACAACTACAACTACAACTACAACTACAACTACAACTACAACTACAACTACAACTACAACTACAACTACAACTACAACTACAACTACAACTACAACTACAACTACAACTACAACTACAACTACAACTACAACTACAACTACAACTACAACTACAACTACAACTACAACTACAACTACAACTACAACTACAACTACAACTACAACTACAACTACAACTACAACTACAACTACAACTACAACTACAACTACAACTACAACTACAACTACAACTACAACTACAACTACAACTACAACTACAACTACAACTACAACTACAACTACAACTACAACTACAACTACAACTACAACTACAACTACAACTACAACTACAACTACAACTACAACTACAACTACAACTACACTACAACTACAACTACAACTACAACTACAACTACAACTACAACTACAACTACAACTACAACTACAACACAACTACAACTACAACTACAACTACAACTACAACTACAACTACAACTACAACTACAACTACAACTACAACTACAACTACAACTACAACTACAACTACAACTACAACTACAACTACAACTACAACTACAACTACAACTACAACTACAACTACAACTACAACAACAACTACAACTACAACTACAACTACAACTACACACTACAACTACAACTACAACTACAACTACAACTACAACTACAACTACAACTACAACTACAACTACAACTACAACTACAACTACAACTACAACTACAACTACAACTACAACTACAACTACAACTACAACTACAACCTACAACACAACCAACTACAACTACAACTACAACTACAACTACAACTACAACTACAACTACAACTACAACTACAAACACTACAACTACAACTACAACTACAACTACAACACTACAACTACAACTACAACTACAACTACAACTACAACTACAACTACAACTACAACTACAACTACAACTACAACTACAACTACAACTACAACTACAACTACAACTACAACTACAACTACAACTACAACTACAACTACAACTACAACTACAACTACAACTACAACTACAACTACAACTACAACTACAACACAACTACAACTACAACTACAACTACAACTACAACTACAACTACAACTACAACTACAACTCTACAACTACAACTACAACTACAACTACAACTACAACTACAACTACAACTACAACTACAACTACCACTACAACTACAACTACAACTACAACTACAACTACAACTACAACTACAACTACAACTACAACTACAACTACAACTACAACTACAACTACAACTACAACTACAACTACAACTACAACTACAACTACAACTACAACTACAACTACAACTACAACTACAACTACAACTACAACTACAACTACAACTACAACTACAACTACAACTACAACTACAACTACAACTACAACTACAACTACAACTACAACTACAACTACAACTACAACTACAACTACAACTACAACTACAACTACAACTACAACTACAACTACAACTACACAACTACAACTACAACTACAACTACAACTACAACTACAACTACAACTACAACTACAACTACAACTACAACTACAACAACAACTACAACTACACAACACCTACAACTACAACTACAACTACAACTACAACTACAACTACAACTACAACTACAACTACAACTACAACTACAACTACAACTACAACTACAACTACAACTACAACTACAACTACAACTACAACTACAACTACAACTACAACTACAACTACAACTACAACTACAACTACAACTACAACTACAACTACAACTACAACTACAACTACAACTACAACTACAACTACAACTACAACTACAACTACAACTACAACTACAACTACAACTACAACTACAACTACAACTACAACTACAACTACAACTACAACTACAACTACAACTACAACTACAACTACAACTACAACTACAACTACAACTACAACTACAACTACAACTACAACTACAACTACAACTACAACTACAACTACAACTACAACTACAACTACAACTACAACTACAACTACAACTACAACTACAACTACAACTACAACTACAACTACAACTACAACTACAACTACAACTACAACTACAACTACAACTACAACTACAACTACAACTACAACTACAACTACAACAACAACTACAACTACACTACAACTACAACTACAACTACAACTACAACTACAACTACAACTACAACTACAACTACAACTACAACTACAACTACAACTACAACTACAACTACAACTACAACTACAACTACAACTACAACTACAACTACAACTACAACTACAACTACAACTACAACTACAACTACAACTACAACTACAACTACAACTACAACTACAACTACAACTACAACTACAACTACAACTACAACTACAACTACAACTACAACTACAACTACAACTACAACTACAACTACACTACAACTACAACTACAACTACAACTACAACTACAACTACAACTACAACTACAACTACAACTACAACTACAACTACAACTACAACTACAACTACAACTACAACTACAACTACAACTACAACACAACTACAACTACAACTACAACTACAACTACAACTACAACTACAACTACAACTACAACTACAACTACAACTACAACTACAACTACAACTACAACTACAACTACAACTACAACTACAACTACAACTACAACTACAACTACAACTACAACTACAACTACAACTACAACTACAACTACAACTACAACTACAACTACAACTACAACTACAACTACAACTACAACTACAACTACAACTACAACTACAACTACAACTACAACTACAACTACAACTACAACTACAACTACAACTACAACTACAACTACAACTACAACTACAACTACAACCACTACAACTACAACTACAACTACAACTACAACTACAACTACAACTACAACTACAACTACAACTACAACTACAACTACAACTACAACTACAACTACAACTACAACTACAACTACAACTACAACTACAACTACAACTACAACTACAACTACAACTACAACTACAACTACAACACACTACAACTACAACTACAACTACAACTACAACTACAACTACAACTACAACTACAACTACAACTACAACTACAACTACAACTACAACTACAACTACAACTACAACTACAACTACAACTACAACTACAACTACAACTACAACTACAACTACAACTACAACTACAACTACAACTACAACTACAACTACAACTACAACTACAACTACAACTACAACTACAACTACAACTACAACTACAACTACAACTACAACTACAACTACAACTACAACTACAACAACACTACAACTACAACTACAACTACAACTACAACTACAACTACAACTACAACTACAACTACAACTACAACTACAACTACAACTACAACTACAACTACAACTACAACTACAACTACAACTACAACTACAACTACAACTACAACTACAACTACAACTACAACTACAACTACAACTACAACTACAACTACAACTACAACTACAACTACAACTACAACTACAACTACAACTACAACTACAACTACAACTACAACTACAACTACAACTACAACTACAACTACAACTACAACTACAACTACAACTACAACTACAACTACAACTACAACTACAACTACAACTACAACTACAACTACAACTACAACTACAACTACAACTACAACTACAACTACAACTACAACTACAACTACAACTACAACTACAACTACAACTACAACTACAACTACAACTACAACTACAACTACAACTACAACTACAACTACAACTACAACTACAACTACAACTACAACTACAACTACAACTACAACTACAACTACAACTACAACTACAACTACAACTACAACTACAACTACAACTACAACTACAACTACAACTACAACTACAACTACAACTACAACTACAACTACAACTACAACTACAACTACAACTACAACTACAACTACAACTACAACTACAACTACAACTACAACTACAACTACAACTACAACTACAACTACAACTACAACTACAACTACAACTACAACTACAACTACAACTACAACTACAACTACAACTACAACTACAACTACAACTACAACTACAACTACAACTACAACTACAACTACAACTACAACTACAACTACAACTACAACTACAACTACAACTACAACTACAACTACAACTACAACTACAACTACAACTACAACTACAACTACAACTACAACTACAACTACAACTACAACTACAACTACAACTACAACTACAACTACAACTACAACTACAACTACAACTACAACTACAACTACAACTACAACTACAACTACAACTACAACTACAACTACAACTACAACTACAACTACAACTACAACTACAACTACAACTACAACTACAACTACAACTACAACTACAACTACAACTACAACTACAACTACAACTACAACTACAACTACAACTACAACTACAACTACAACTACAACTACAACTACAACTACAACTACAACTACAACTACAACTACAACTACAACTACAACTACAACTACAACTACAACTACAACTACAACTACAACTACAACTACAACTACAACTACAACTACAACTACAACTACAACTACAACTACAACTACAACTACAACTACAACTACAACTACAACTACAACTACAACTACAACTACAACTACAACTACAACTACAACTACAACTACAACTACAACTACAACTACAACTACAACTACAACTACAACTACAACTACAACTACAACTACAACTACAACTACAACTACAACTACAACTACAACTACAACTACAACTACAACTCAACTACAACTACAACTACAACTACAACTACAACTACAACTACAACAACACAACTACAACTACAACTACAACTACAACTACAACTACAACTACAACTACAACTACAACTACAACTACAACTACAACTACAACTACAACTACAACTACAACTACAACTACAACTACAACTACAACTACAACTACAACTACAACTACAACTACAACTACAACTACAACTACAACTACAACTACAACTACAACTACAACTACAACTACAACTACAACTACAACTACAACTACAACTACAACTACAACTACAACTACAACTACAACTACAACTACAACTACAACTACAACTACAACTACAACTACAACTACAACTACAACTACAACTACAACTACAACTACAACTACAACTACAACTACAACTACAACTACAACTACAACTACAACTACAACTACAACTACAACTACAACTACAACTACAACTACAACTACAACTACAACTACAACTACAACTACAACTACAACTACAACTACAACTACAACTACAACTACAACTACAACTACAACTACAACTACAACTACAACTACAACTACAACTACAACTACAACTACAACTACAACTACAACTACAACTACAACTACAACTACAACTACAACTACAACTACAACTACAACTACAACTACAACTACAACTACAACTACAACTACAACTACAACTACAACTACAACTACAACTACAACTACAACTACAACTACAACTACAACTACAACTACAACTACAACTACAACTACAACTACAACTACAACTACAACTACAACTACAACTACAACTACAACTACAACTACAACTACAACTACAACTACAACTACAACTACAACTACAACTACAACTACAACTACAACTACAACTACAACTACAACTACAACTACAACTACAACTACAACTACAACTACAACTACAACTACAACTACAACTACAACTACAA
Organism: Leistus spinibarbis; assembly: GCA_933228885.1. Lineage (NCBI taxonomy): Eukaryota > Metazoa > Arthropoda > Insecta > Coleoptera > Carabidae > Leistus > Leistus spinibarbis. The sequence continues at coordinate 3,641 of CAKOGD010000059.1, read as the reverse complement.
CTACAACTACAACTACAACTACAACTACAACTACAACTACAACTACAACTACAACTACAACTACAACTACAACTACAACTACAACTACAACTACAACTACAACTACAACTACAACTACAACTACAACTACAACTACAACTACAACTACAACTACAACTACAACTACAACTACAACTACAACTACAACTACAACTACAACTACAACTACAACTACAACTACAACTACAACTACAACTACAACTACAACTACAACTACAACTACAACTACAACTACAACTACAACTACAACTACAACTACAACTACAACTACAACTACAACTACAACTACAACTACAACTACAACTACAACTACAACTACAACTACAACTACAACTACAACTACAACTACAACTACAACTACAACTACAACTACAACTACAACTACAACTACAACTACAACTACAACTACAACTACAACTACAACTACAACTACAACTACAACTACAACTACAACTACAACTACAACTACAACTACAACTACAACTACAACTACAACTACAACTACAACTACAACTACAACTACAACTACAACTACAACTACAACTACAACTACAACTACAACTACAACTACAACTACAACTACAACTACAACTACAACTACAACTACAACTACAACTACAACTACAACTACAACTACAACTACAACTACAACTACAACTACAACTACAACTACAACTACAACTACAACTACAACTACAACTACAACTACAACTACAACTACAACTACAACTACAACTACAACTACAACTACAACTACAACTACAACTACAACTACAACTACAACTACAACTACAACTACAACTACAACTACAACTACAACTACAACTACAACTACAACTACAACTACAACTACAACTACAACTACAACTACAACTACAACTACAACTACAACTACAACTACAACTACAACTACAACTACAACTACAACTACAACTACAACTACAACTACAACTACAACTACAACTACAACTACAACTACAACTACAACTACAACTACAACTACAACTACAACTACAACTACAACTACAACTACAACTACAACTACAACTACAACTACAACTACAACTACAACTACAACTACAACTACAACTACAACTACAACTACAACTACAACTACAACTACAACTACAACTACAACTACAACTACAACTACAACTACAACTACAACTACAACTACAACTACAACTACAACTACAACTACAACTACAACTACAACTACAACTACAACTACAACTACAACTACAACTACAACTACAACTACAACTACAACTACAACTACAACTACAACTACAACTACAACTACAACTACAACTACAACTACAACTACAACTACAACTACAACTACAACTACAACTACAACTACAACTACAACTACAACTACAACTACAACTACAACTACAACTACAACTACAACTACAACTACAACTACAACTACAACTACAACTACAACTACAACTACAACTACAACTACAACTACAACTACAACTACAACTACAACTACAACTACAACTACAACTACAACTACTACAACTACAACTACAACTACAACTACAACTACAACTACAACTACAACTACAACTACAACTACAACTACAACTACAACTACAACTACAACTACAACTACAACTACAACTACAACTACAACTACAACTACAACTACAACTACAACTACAACTACAACTACAACTACAACTACAACTACAACTACAACTACAACTACAACTACAACTACAACTACAACTACAACTACAACTACAACTACAACTACAACTACAACTACAACTACAACTACAACTACAACTACAACTACAACTACAACTACAACTACAACTACAACTACAACTACAACTACAACTACAACTACAACTACAACTACAACTACAACTACAACTACAACTACAACTACAACTACAACTACAACTACAACTACAACTACAACTACAACTACAACTACAACTACAACTACAACTACAACTACAACTACAACTACAACTACAACTACAACTACAACTACAACTACAACTACAACTACAACTACAACTACAACTACAACTACAACTACAACTACAACTACAACTACAACTACAACTACAACTACAACTACAACTACAACTACAACTACAACTACAACTACAACTACAACTACAACTACAACTACAACTACAACTACAACTACAACTACAACTACAACTACAACTACAACTACAACTACAACTACAACTACAACTACAACTACAACTACAACTACAACTACAACTACAACTACAACTACAACTACAACTACAACTACAACTACAACTACAACTACAACTACAACTACAACTACAACTACAACTACAACTACAACTACAACTACAACTACAACTACAACTACAACTACAACTACAACTACAACTACAACTACAACTACAACTACAACTACAACTACAACTACAACTACAACTACAACTACAACTACAACTACAACTACAACTACAACTACAACTACAACTACAACTACAACTACAACTACAACTACAACTACAACTACAACTACAACTACAACTACAACTACAACTACAACTACAACTACAACTACAACTACAACTACAACTACAACTACAACTACAACTACAACTACAACTACAACTACAACTACAACTACAACTACAACTACAACTACAACTACAACTACAACTACAACTACAACTACAACTACAACAACAACTACAACTACAACTACAACTACAACTACAACTACAACTACACAACTACAACTACAACTACAACTACAACTACAACTACAACTACAAATACAACTACAACTACAACTACAACTACAACTACAACTACAACTACAACTACAACTACAACTACAACTACAACTACAACTACAACTACAACTACAACTACAACTACAACTACAACTACAACTACAACTACAACTACAACTACAACTACAACTACAACTACAACTACAACTACAACTACAACTACAACTACAACTACAACTACAACTACAACTACAACTACAACTACAACTACAACTACAACTACAACTACAACTACAACTACAACTACAACTACAACTACAACTACAACTACAACTACAACTACAACTACAACTACAACTACAACTACAACTACAACTACAACTACAACTACAACTACAACTACAACTACAACTACAACTACAACTACAACTACAACTACAACTACAACTACAACTACAACTACAACTACAACTACAACTACAACTACAACTACAACTACAACTACAACTACAACTACAACTACAACTACAACTACAACTACAACTACAACTACAACTACAACTACAACTACAACTACAACTACAACTACAACTACAACTACAACTACAACTACAACTACAACTACAACTACAACTACAACTACAACTACAACTACAACTACAACTAACTACAACTACAACTACAACTACAACTACAACTACAACTACAACTACAACTACAACTACAACTACAACTACAACTACAACTACAACTACAACTACAACTACAACTACAACTACAACTACAACTACTACAACTACAACTACAACTACAACTACTACAACTACAACTACAACTACAACTACAACT